>QTSX02003937.1:0-34920 GCA_014839935.2 Entomophthora muscae | reverse complement strand
ATGTTAGTGAAGCCAGGGCTTTTGCGCCTCAGGTGCTCCTGGACCAATTGGAGAAATGATAGGAAGGTCTGGCTATTGTGTGATCCCAAAATCATTTGATACAGCTTGACCCCCCTTTGGACCAAGGAGAGCCACCATCAAATAGGCTGTGGCGCGGACTGCAGCATGCCAAGCCATCCCGTCATTGGAGCCTTTTGGGATATACTCATTGCGCATTGATGAGGCAAATGCTAATTTGTCAATATAATATAATTTCACCGTCCCCTTGGCTTTGAGGGCAGTGTACACCTCAGCGTATTTTTCCTAGTCTTGATGTTGATTAGGCTGTTTCTATTATAGGGAGATACCCCAAGCTTTATCCAGGAAAAGCACATTCCCTTGAGTAGATGGTAGTAAAAGGAAATTGAGGCCTCAACCCCAAAAGTAGATTTGACCATGGCCTGTATATTTGCCAGTTCAAGATGGCAATCTTGGGTTATCCACTGGCAGATTGCCCATTTGTGCTCCTTGGTGAGCATGGTTGACATGTGCAAGGATTTCTCTGGGGCAAGGACTTGCCCAGTATTGATGAACTTGTGTAAGGTCTTGCTGGCGTACTTGGGATCCACTCTAATAAGGGCCGTGGTTGCCTTGTAATAGCCTGATTCACACATTAGCTTAATCAGGATGATGTGTTTAATATCATGAATGCACTTCTGAGCAGGCTTAGTGGGAGTAGTTGAATTAGGATTGTGCTCTGAGACTGGCTTGCAAGGCATGGGTACCTTGTTGTAGAAGGCTGCAACTTTCTTGCGCACCAGTTGTCCCTCATCAGTTTGAAAGAACTCGGGCTCATTGTCCTCTTGTTGATTGCCATCACTGATGTAGGACTTGTAGCTAGTATCAAGTACAGGCTTCACCTTCTCCAGCATGGCTGACGGGACTGACTCTTGCCAGTACACAATGTCAAACATATATAAGTAAGTTCTACCTCCTTGTTTCTAACTTTATTGGTGAAGATAACCTTGGTGGGCTTCCGGGTCAGCTTGGGGACCCAAGGGGTTATGCTCTGCACCCTAGCAGCTTGTGCTCCTTGAACCGGCTGTGTCAGTGCAGCGTCACTATCAAACTCTCCTCTCCCGTCTCCTTCATGAGTAGGTATTTGTGTTGCACTAACTCTGCTCTTTGACCCGCGGGGCAACCACAACTGCGGCGCACAACAGGTGTATTGGTACTCTGTGGTTGTGTTCCTTCCATTTTAAAATTTGATAAACTGCTAAATAAAATTCAATTAAGTTGCTCCCTAATTTTAATTTTTGCTTTTATCTGAATATGGATATTCAATTAGTATTTTTTCCACCCAATATCCCAACTATAGATTTTTTTATTTCTTAATTAGTTGTTTCTGGTTTTACCTTGCCCATTTTTGAATACCCAAAATAATTTCCACCCATTTCCCCAGATTTTACGCCAAATTAAGCACCCAAAACAATATTTTTAAAATTAATGTTTCAGATCTTGTGTCTTATTTTAGATACCTTGGTATCATTCTTGATTACAATCCATTGCACAAACTGATTGAGTGATTTTTTAGATACTATAAACTCAGAACCTGAACATAAAAATGTGGGATTGTCAAATCCTTGGTCCAAATTTTGAATCACTTTTGCGGGATGGCCTTTTTTTAATTAAATTGATTTTTTTGAGTATTTATTTGAATATTTGAAAATGCAGGAACTCATAGACACTTTGCAAAGTTCAAGTCAAACTGCATATTTTCAATGGACAAAATGAATTAACTGGAATAAGATTTGAAGCGTTCAAATCCATCAACCATTTTCATTAAGTTTACTATGTTTTTTGAAATTGCGGGATTGTCAAATCCAAGAACCAAATAGCAAATCACTTTTGAATGCCACTAGTAAACTCGAATATTGATTGCGGGAACTGGAATCCAAATTTAATGTACACCAAGCACACTAGGAAACACTAACCCAAATAAAGAAGCTCCACCACAACTAAAATCAAACTAAAAATTCAATCTCAATAACCATAATTAGACATAAAAAGTTATTAAACTTTAAAATCATCCAAAACTAGAAAGGATACAATTTATACACTTCAAATCACGGATATAGAAACTCTGCTACTATTCAAGGCTAAATCAAGAGAGAATAACTACACACAACTAAACCAATAAATCCAAATAAATACAAATTAATATAAAATATATTTTTTATTTTATTTTTATGGACCGTCAATCACATTCTCAACCTGCTCCTGCACCAGCCCACAGGGCAGCCTGTCCACGAGGGCGTCCCAGAGAGTCCAAGAACAGACCCAGAACCCAACCCAAGGGGAGTCATGCCAATACAAAGGCCTCCCAAGGTTTCAGCGCCAGCCAACCACCTCCTGCATCCCAAGCCAGAACTACCAGCTTGAATCCCAGGCAGAAGCCACTTTCAAGGCCTGCTACCAAAGTCTCCTACACCAGGGTCATCAGGAACACTGAGGTTACTTACAACTTCACTCTTTACCCATTTGTCACCTGGCCCTGCACTCTTGATCCAAGAGTTGCTAGTTCCTGCCCCTGCGTCTTTGACACCACCTACAAGCCATTGACCACCACTGAGGAACCATCTGCGCCTATTGTGTATTCAACCATTGACAGCGCCACTGCAAGCAAATGTGATCCCACCTTCTACACAAAGGTCCCCTCCCCAGTGTCAAGCCTGGTAGCCAGGATGCCGTGGTACCTGCCAAGGGCCAGCGTCAGTTGACAGATAGTGAACATGAAGCTCTCCTCAACTGCTTGAATGGGGGAATGGCGGTTTGGGATATTGTGTCCCAATTTGGTGTTATGGCCAGATACATTGCCAACATCAACACCAAGTATGGCAACACTGGGCAAATTTCCAAATCCACCAAGGCTAAGCAGCAGCCCAAACTCCTTCAGCCCGTTCATATTGATGCAATCAAGCAGTGGGTAGCCAAGAATTGCCACCTGGACACACTTGCTGTCCAATCAATGATTGCAACAGAGTTTGGACTTTCTGTTTCTAAAACCCTTGTTTACAAAGCAATGGTTGATTTGGGCTTCTTGTGGAAGGTGCTCAGAGTTTCTCTGTACAATAGGAACAGTGAAAAGATCATCGAGGATTGACACATTTATGCCAAGACATATCTGGCACTAAAGGAGACTGGGAATGTCCAGTTCTTCTACATCAACAAATCATTGTTTTCCTCCTCACTCAGGTCTAGGCATGGGTGGGTTGAGAAGGGGTCCAAGGATGGCGTAGCCCATTGTGCAGCTGTATGTTCCCAGACCTATTCCATGGTTGCGCTTCTTGGTCCTTGCGGGTTGGACCAGTATCAGATGATTAAAGGCTCCCATAACAGCGGGACCTTTCTTGATTTTCTCCGAGCCGTCAAGGAGTACCTTTGGATAAACTACAGTGGCACAACCAACGTTGTTGTGCTTGATAATGTCAGGCTCCACAAAGTGGATCTGGTTGTGTCCAAATCCCCCCATTGACAAAAACAGCCATTCTGCCAGCCACCGCCTTGCAGACTGCCCAATGAGACTCCTCTTCCTTCCTCCTTATTCTTCATTTCTGAATCCAATTGAGGAGGTGTTTGGTTGGATCAAGAATAAGGTGAAACAAGGCCTCCCTCAGGACACAGAGGATCTCTTCAACATTCTCAAGATCAGCCAATTTGCAATGCCACCCAATGTGGTGGCGGCTTTCTATGAGCACTCGGAATCCTTCCTCCCAAAAGTCCTGGCCTCTGAGCCAATCAGATAAATGGGCGCTCTGGGTTTTATTTAGTTTTAATTTTATTTAGTTTGTTTTTTATTAGGACTCAATAATTATTATTTATATATAATAATGTGACGTTTGAATGTATTATAGACATATAAGAATACATAGAAAAGGTAAGTAAAATTAATTATACTAGGTATGATGAAAAATATTTTTATTATAATGCAAGGAATATTATTATTGGCTTTTGTGCTAACAAATGAATAAATTAAAAAAAGATAGAAATAAATTAGTTTATTTAAATAATTGTGAATTGTTGATGGTACTTTGGCTTTTTTAAGCCACAAATTGAACCTTGCATGTCATCATCTGATCCTTGTTATTTCAGTGCCACTATAGCCACACGACACAACCACCAATGATTTTCATGTATTTCTTACTAATTAGTACTTAGGACGTGGGTCAAGTATATCAAATATGTTTATCAAATCACATTACAAGGGAAAGGTAATTCAAGTTCTAAACAATAATTTGTTTAGAACAATAGTGGAGCGGGCCACATGGTGCGGATAAATTCAATTCTCCATGTTTATCTTTGTGATAAATGGACCCATACTCAACAAGCTAATAAATAAAAACATTTAACTTATTTTTAATATTTGACGTGGTTGCAACTTTAACTAATGTCTTGAAATATATTAAGATATATTAATATTATGATTTACATACTAAAATTTAAAATATTAAAAGTAAAATTATAATTATAAATCTTAAAAGTTAAATATTAAAGTTTAAATAATCAAAATATAAAGATTTTATTAAATTGTGCTTTATTCAATATCAAAATATTTGATATTAAAAATTTTAATATTGTAATATGTATTATTAAAATTTTATTATTAAATTTTATATACTAAA
Organism: Entomophthora muscae; assembly: GCA_014839935.2. NCBI lineage: Eukaryota > Fungi > Entomophthoromycota > Entomophthoromycetes > Entomophthorales > Entomophthoraceae > Entomophthora > Entomophthora muscae. The sequence continues at coordinate 30,259 of QTSX02003937.1, read as the reverse complement.
TTTTTTAATATTTAAATATGTAATATTAAAATTTTTATAGTAAAATTTTAATAGTACTTATTACAATATTAAAAAATTTTAGTACAGTAGTTTTAAAAGCTATGGCAACAAGCAAAAATACTTCAGATTTAAACAAAATGATTTCAGATTTAAACAAAATCCAACTCTCAGGTTAAAATATACACTCTGTTAACAGGGTTTATTGGCGTTAATGGGCAAAATGGGTCAACACAGCAACAAAGTACTCACACACAAAGTAAAACCATTCAAAATAAAATCCAAAATACATGGATTCACAAACAAAATGGTGTGAGCTGACTTTTGGTGTACATATGTTTACTATGTGAATTGGTGACAAAATACACCCAAGCGTGGTGTGTCTAAACTCAATCCAAAAACAAAACACAATAGCAACTCACTATGTAAACAAAATCACTCAATCAGTTTGTGCAATAAAATTGTAATCATGAATGATACCAAGGTATCTAAAATAAGACACAAGATCTGAAACAAAATTTTAAAAATATTGTGTTGGGTGCTTAATTTGGTGTAAAATCTGGGTAAATGGGTGGAAATTATTTTGGTTATTCTAAAATGGGCAAGGTAAAACCAGAAACAACTAATTAAGAAATAAATCTATAATTGAGATATTGGGTGGGAAAACTCTAATTAAATATCCATATTCAGATAAAAGCAAAAAATAAAATTAGGGAGTAACTTAATAGTGTTTTATTTAATATTTTATTAAATTCTTAAAATGGAAGGAACACAGCAACAGACTACAATTGCACCTGTTGTGCGCTGCGGGTGCGGTTGCCCCTGCGGGTCAAAGAATAGAGTTAGTGCAACCCAAGTGCCTACTCAAGGAGGAGATGGGAGAGGAGAGTTCCATAGTGACACTGCACTGACACAGCTGGTTCAAGGAGCACAAGGTGCTAGGGTGCGGAGCATGAACCCTCAGGTCCAAAAGCTGACCCAGAAGCCCACCAAGGTTACCACTACCAAAACAGTTAGAAACAGGGAGGTAGAACTTACTTTGTATGTGTTTGACGTTGTGTACCGGCAAGAGTTGGTCCCGTCAGCCATGCTGGAGAAGGTGAAGCCTGTACTTGATACTAGCTACAAGTCCTACATCAGTGATGGCAATCAGGAGGATGACAAGGAGCCCCAGTTCTACCAAACTGATGAGGGACAGCTGGTGTTAAAGAAAGTTGCTGCATTTTACACCAAGGTGCCCATGCCCTGTGTTGTGCCCAACGCCAATGAATTTACCCCTACTGCCAAAAAGCTCACCCAGAAGCGCATCCCCAACATCAAATGCATCATCCTGCTTAAACTAATGCAGGAATCAGATGACTACAAGGCAGCTGCGGCTCTTGTTGGGGTGGATCCCAAGTACGCCTCAAAGACCTTCAACAAATTCATTGATACTGGCCAAGTCCTTGCTGCGGAGAAATCCTTGTATGTTTCTACCATGCTCACCAAGGATCACAAATGGGCAATCCTCCAGTGGATAACCCGGGACTGCTATCTTGAGCTGGCAAATATACAGGCCATGGTCAAGTCTGCTTTTGGGATTGAGGCCTCAATTTCCTTTTACTACCATCTGGTGAAGGGAATGCAATTTTCTTGGAAAAAGCTTGGGGTATCTCCCTACAACAGAAACAGCCTAACCAACATTGAGACTAGGAAAAATACGCTGAGGTGTACACTGCCCTCAAAGCCAAGGGGACGGTGAAATTATATTATATTGACAAATTAGCATTTGCCTCATCAATGCGCAATGAGTATATCCCAAAAGGCTCCAATGACGGGATGGCTTGGCATGCTGCAGTCCGCGCCACAGCCTATTTGATGGTGGCTCTCCTTGGTCCAAAGGGGGTCAAGCTGTATCAAATGATTTTGGGATCACACAATAGCCAGACCTTCCTATCATTTCTCCAATTGGTCCAGGAGCACCTGAGGCGCACAAGCCCTGGCTTCACTAACATCATTGTGTTGGACAATGTTGGTCTCCACAAAGTGGCAGATATTCTTGAAGAATTTCCATCAATTGACACCAGCATTGCAGTGGGCCCCCAGCAATTAGCCACAGCAAATTTGTGCCTTCTCTTCCTCCCCGCCTATTTGCCCTTCCTAAATCCCATTGAGGAAGTCTTTGGATGGCTCAAGCAAGTTGTCAAGCAAGGAACCCCAACAGGGACTAAGGACCTGTTTGATTTGCTGCAGGCCAGGATCCATACCCTCCAAGCTGAGACCATGGCCAAATTCTATGGTCATGCTGATTTTTTCATCCACATGTGTCTAGACAAACAGCCAATCAATTAAAGGCTTAGTGTGTCTAACTTTTTTATATTCTCTAATTTACTATTCAAGATTTATTGGTTATCATTTTATATTTAGATGGTTCCACACCCGCAATCACATTCAGAAGGACCATCAATAGATGTAAGTAATTTATTTATTTTATTGTATATTATTTTATTATGCCATCTGAGGTAATCCCAAACGCTCAGTACTGGATTACGCAAATATATTTATATCACTTTTGTCAAATAAATATAAAATAGTCTTATAAAACTTAAACATAAATTGTAAGGTTGAAATTTATTTTATTACTGTATTATTTTATACTTTTATGAAACCCATTTCTGCAATATATTTGGCAAATCTCATTTGCTAAAATATTATTTCAAAAATTATTTATAATATAAAAATATAGTAGAGTATAAATATATTTATTGATATAGAGATAAAATTAAGTGCGCCTATAATGGGTTTGGAAGTATGTACCCACCCCACAATGGAGGTGGTGCACAAGATCACTGCCACACTATGGACGGTGGATACACCCTTATTAAAGTATTTACACCTGCTAGTAAAAGGAATGATGGTGAGGTGGGAATGAAGAAGCAGCATTTCTGGCAGGCCGGCAAACCCAAAGATGCCAGCCAGGACCAGGGCGTCCTGGATGACATGGTCCACCAAGTCATACCCAGGGGGACCTTCTTCCCGTCCAGTGAGAGCCTGGCCTTGTTGACCCCAAGAAGGACCCCGTCTAGGTCCTCTACACTGGCGCCCATTCTAAAGTAGAAGAGATACCCCAGGTAAACCACCAGATGAAGCCTTTGCCCAGCAAAGGCTTCCGTAAACTTGCACAATTTATTGAAAACTTCACTTATCTTCTTTTCATGCTTGGTCTTCGCAAAAGTCAGCTCCATGGCTGCAGGGACCCCTGTCTTGTTAGCACTCCATGCCAGCCCAAAGTCCATCAAGAGGAATTTGGTTTTCTTGACGGCTGTTGCGTCTGCAACAGCCAATTTTCCCACCACACGCCCAAAGTTGTCCAGCAGGTAAGAAACTGTGTGCTCCAAGGGGTAGCAGAAGCAAGCAGCCTCATGGGCCTGTCCCATCTCTGGTACATTATTGAATGGGAGCATCTCCAGAACGTCCCAAATAAGCTCTATGGAGTTTACACAGTAAACTACATTGAGGACCACCAGGTCAATGCAGACCAATTGGGAATCCTTGTAGGCAGTAACTGCCCACTTAAATGCCCCCTCAACATGCGTCAGCCCAGCCAATGCCTCCATGGACATTGGGAAGATGCTGTTGATTCAATCCTCAAGCTCCCGCACAACAGGGGGGACAGATACAATTGCTTGACCACGTGAGTGGCATAATTAGCATAAAAGGTGGCCAGGACAAAAGGGACCAGGACCCAGCAGAGTTCACTGTCTACATTTTCTAAGAAAAAAGGTAAGCATTTTGAAAATTTATTAATTTTATTTTTTAGGTTACCTTCTTGTGTTTCTTCCTTGCCTGCAGCCTCAGCCGGCTTGGCCATTCTTGGCGCAATCAATTGTGCAGGCAATTTGATATCCCCTGCCCTGGCACGCTTGGCGGGTTTGAGATGTTCATACATCTCCAGGTCATCAACCCAGACAGACAGCACAGAAAGATTGTATGCCTTAAATTGCAGGCCTTGCAACACTGTCTTCTGGATGTTGAGAAGACGCTTGATGGTCTTCTCTGGGGTGTCTGGAATTTTTGACATTAGTGCCTTTGCGGACACCTTGTCAATTTTGTCTCCAGTGAGGACGGTAGACTTCACTTTGGCTTTGACCTTGCAGTCAATGTCCTTTATTTTGGCAATTGCCAAGTTGAGATCCTTCAGAAGCTTCTCCAATTCTCTCATTGATTTTTTACTAACCTTTCCATATATTTTTATAGCTTTTGTCCCAATAAATTCTGTATGTTTTGATACTGTTGCCTCTTTGTTTTTTCCTTTGTTTTTCCCATCTACTACATTATCCCATCTTTTTACCCATTTTGTATATGTTTTACGCTCATCTCAATATGTGTTGTTTGCTTTGTATTGGCATTGTTTCCTTGATTACCATATTATTTTTGGCGCTTGATATAGCCCCTTGGAAAATAAAAATAACAATTTGGTGATCAGCTAAATTTGAACTAGAAAATTATAGTGTTAACTGTTTTTAGATAAAGTTGTTACTGATCCTAATTAAAAACCTTAATGATAAACTTTAAGCCAATCAGGAGCCAAGTGATAAAGTGATTGTTGTGACATAAAGGGTCATTCAATAATTCTTTGATGCATGTGCACTAATTAATATGATTGGATGGTTGTTTTGCCATTGCGCACCATTGTTGCTGTGGCAAGTTGTTGATGAACTAGTGCTAACCCAGTAGCTGATTGGGCACTAGTCCACCAACAACTTGCCACAGCGGTAATGGTGCGCAATGGCAAAACAACCAGCCAATCATATTAATTAGCACACATGCATCAAAGAATTATCAAATGACCCTTTATGTCACAATAATCACTTTATCACTCAGCTCCTGATTGGCTTAAAGTTTATCATTAAGGTTTTGAATTTGGATCAGTAACAACTTTATCTAAATACAATTAACCTATAATTTTCTAATTTAAATTCAGTTGATCACCAAATTGTTGTTATATTTTCACAAGGGGATGTGTTTGGGTGCTAAAAATAACTGTGTTTAGGATCTAGATACACAACATAGTAAATATATGATTTTATAGAAATAAGCTGAACATAAAGAATATAGCCAACTATAAACAAAGAGAACACAAAAAATTGAAATTTAAAATAAAGATAATATAAATAGAAATTTTTTTTGGACCAGGGGGTTTATTGAGGCGGGGAAGAGTGATGCCTAGTAGGCAGAATGGTGCAAGAAGGAAGACGTAGAGGTGGTGCTGGCCTGGGGGTCTGGGATTGGATGGGTTGGGTTTGCAGGTGGGGGGTGTTGGTGGCAGGGGTGGAGGCAGGAGGATTGCGCGTGATGGCTGCCATATACTGCACATTGTACTCCTCATCAGTCATTGGCTGGATGGGCTGGTAGGTGGCTGTGGCACGGGGTGGGAGGCACTTATGCTTGCGTGATTGGTTGCCCATGTTCACATGGAAAACCATTTGTGCAAACAAGTCAGCCACCATTTGGTGACCAAAAAGAAAATTGTGATCAAGGACCCCAAGATAGAGGTTGTTGAAAGCCTGAGGGCGGCGCTCCCGGAGTGTATCTCCAATATTAAAGAACACAACATCTGCCAGATGGATGTTGGCGTGACCAGCTGGGTACATGGAGGCCTGGTGCTCGCGTTCCTGGATGGCCTTGAGGGCGGTGGAGCTTCCCTCCATCTGGTGGCTCAAGAAAACCTGGTATTTGGAATTCAAGCCATCCCAGAGTTGAGTAATCCACCGAGGATGTGACCTTATGAGTACCCATCAATAAAATCAAGGTTTGTCTAATAGTAGACAAAACCCTTGGCTGAAACAGCCAGAAATGCACCAATGAATGTCCCCTTCTTGACCTTCTTCCTTCCATTCTTGGTAGTGGCTTTTCCTTGCTCACCAAAATTGTCAAATGCAATTGATAACTTTTAGTACAAGACAAACATGATGTCATCTGTTAGACTTGTCAAGCATCTGATCAGGGTTGATTTGATTGCAGTTTCATATAGGGAATCCTCAGCACCATCCTATTGGTTGCCGTTAAAATTTGTAAGAACCCTAATTGAAGCCACATTTATGTGCATCCAGAGCTGCACCATGCACTCAGACACCCAAATACCATGGTGCAAAAGTTGCTTCTAGACCTGGGTCAAGGGAAGCTTGGGGTCCTGCTGGAGGAGGTCAAGCATTATTGGGTACGCCTTTATTGATATGGGACTCTGTGGCCTTCTTTGGCTTCTTGGCTGTCCCAATCAGATTTCCCTTATTCATCAGGTTGTTGAATTCCCGCATGACAGTAGCCCGGGGGAATTGTAATTAGCTGGCTATCTGATCCCAGGACAGACCCTGCAGGTTGAGTGCCACAATTTCCTGAAGAATTTGGGCAGTGATTATTCTGCGTTTGGGGCGCTGGGTGGCGGGAGCTGAAGCCTGATTGGCTGAGGGGGGGGCAGGTTGGGCGGTGGCGGGAAGTTGTTCCAAATCAAGGTTGCCATCATGATTGATTGACAGGCAGCTTGTGAAGGGGTGGGTGTGGGAGCAAGGGCAGAGCTAGACGCTAAGTGACTCTCAAATAAGTCAAAGCCATATGGGTCAGGGGACAGTAACAGGTCAGCTTCCTTGTTACACGCCTCAAAGGCTTGGGTGTAAACAGGTGCCTCCACATTCTGAGCCTCACCTCCATTGAAGCTGGCTTGGCTGCTGCTGGCTTGGCTGCTGGCGCCGTTGAAAATGTTGTTGCTAGTAAAAACCATCTTGGAACAAAACCTAGGATAAAACCACTAAAAGTAGAAATTTTAAAAATTAATGATTTATTTTTATTGTAATCACCATTCCATATTTGGAAGGTTCTCAAATCCATTTTATACAAATCAGGAGCCATGAAAATGAATAAAATGCCTCTGTTTCTAAATTAGTAGGCTTTTAATTGGCTGTTAAACTGTTATTTTTCTATTTTAGGCTGCTCATACTACAAATCTTGTGTGAGTTCATTTTGTTTTGTGCTTGTGGAATCTCGCTTCTAGATTGCTCAAATTTTGTTTCATTTTGGTCCTTCTGTCAGTGCCTCATATGAATCCTGCTTGGATTATAATATACTCTGGAATAGCATCCATTCATCTCTCTTGTTGTGTCAGTTTATTTTGTTTGTGGTTTGAACTACACCGCTTGATGTTTGCTTTAATTTTGTATAATGGGCTAGTAAAATTTTGTTTTTGGTTTGACAGTTCATTTATTAACCAAAAATATTTAAATTAATTGAATCCTGAATCTTGCGCAACTTGTATTTTGTTTAAATCTGAAGTATTTTTGCTTATCACCATAGCTTTTAAAACTACTGTATTAAAAGTAAAAAAATTAATTTTCAAGGGGAAAATATTTATTGGGGGATGCTAACTGCAAAGGGAATGTGATTATTCTGGGGAATTATACCCCAAAATTAAAATTTCAGCTAATGTATCTAATTGAATCCACGTACTCTTCTGTACGTGGTAGACAACCCTAGATGTGATTGCTAGAGGAGTGGCGCCCTGTACCCTGGTGGTTGCTGATTGTTTGATAAAAGGCAGGCGGGTGAGGAAATCAACTAGTAGGTTTTTTGGGGGGGCATGTAGTACCCATATAGTGTTGCCAATGCAAATGAGTCATAGAGGACGTGCTCAACTGTCCTGTATCCTTGTGGTGTCTTCTGGCGGTCAAGGGCTACGCGGCAAATATCCATTTGAATAGGTACATCCTCCAACTTTTTGATGTTGGTTTTGAATATGCAGTGGAGGAGGATTCCCAGGTATACCGCGACGTGGATTCTTTGTGAGGTATACTTTTCCAAGAACATGCATAATTTTTTGAATTTTGAACTAACCTATTAATATAGGATGTTTGGTTGAACTTGAAGAGGGTTCTGGGGGGCCCAACTTGAATCAGCCCCCCAGGCCTCGGCAAATGAAATAAATAAAGGTTTAAAAATATTCACAAGGACTGCATCCCCAACTTTATTTGATAGTGCCTTAAAAACTTCATTGAAAATTGCAGATTTCAAATATTCATTTTGTATTTGAAAGTCGGTTTTTAAATTCTTTTCATATTTGTTGATGTTTGTGAAGGGGAATCATTGAATGCTTTTATATATGTATTCATTGAAGTTCAGTTTGATATCACCACAAATTTCCTTAATTTCTTTGATTTTTATATTTGATCCTAGTTCATATGCTTCCCTTATCCATGGCAAGCACCCCGCGGGTGGTGAATATTCCCTATCTTGAGCTTCAATATTAAAAAAATTATTCATATTTTGTTGAATTATTTTATTTATTTGGGTTTTATTTATTTGTTTTACAGGGGCCACCAGTGACTGGTAACCCCCGTAAAACCAACTTGGCGTATAAGCCGCCACTTCCGCAACCTCATCCCTATTCCTGGTGATGCTAAAATAAATATAAGTAAAACATAAAAAGTCTTACTAATTGTTTCCCCTGTGGCCCCCTCAGCCACAGGCGCCACTTTGGAAAACTTCATGAGTGTTGGATACTCTTCATTGATTTTTCTAGGCTTAATTTTTCTTATATTTCTTGCAACTTGTGTTTCTTCTTGGTTTTCATTTGATAAAGCTTCTGTATTTCTTGAAGCGCTTCTGCTTCTTGCTTGCATTTCATTTTCATCTGTTTCCATTTGGTCGGTTTCTTCTTCATTGGTGTTGATTTCCTTTTGAATTTCTGTTCCTTTGATTAGTTTGATCTTATTGTTTTCTTTGGCCCCCTGCCAGAACTCCCACAAATTTTAGGCCACATTGTTGAACTTCAGACTTGATAAAATTGTTCCCTGTAGATTAAGTAATGCTTCTTTGTTCTTTTCATCTATAATATTTCCCAATTTATCCAGAGCATCTTCTTTTGACTGGATTAGTGGCTGGCCCTTGTTAACCAGCTTTCCTGTCACTATTTCCCTGATATTTTTTTCTATTTCAACAACCTTTTGCAGGTGTGCTTCTAATCTGTTGATCAAGTTATAGATTGTTGACTTTTTGTTTGAATTCCATCAAAAAACTGGTTTTTATAGTACTATCTTCAACACATACATATTTTTCATCATCATTAATAAATTAAAGACAATAAATGTAAATTTTGGATTAGAATATTGCAATTAGATGTCAACTCTTGATATTTTGATATTATGTGCATAACTCAATGCATTTTGTTTAATAAAATCCACTGTAAACTAGGTCCTTTCCATTATAATTTAATGAAATGGATTGTGTTTATATTAGAGAGCCATTAACTCTTAGTACAAATATTGAAAATTAGTGCATTTTAAAGCCTGTATATTTACCTATTGGTAATAATTCTGTAAACTTTTTAGTCAAATTTTGCAAGTTAATAATAATGCAATGTGTTAATAGAATACTGTTTATTGTCATTAATTGGCTAATTTTCTTTGCTGTGGCAATTGTTCATTTTCTTATATTTCCGCACTAGTATCTAATTGGTTGGCTTCACATCCAATTGCACAGGCAATAGGAAAACAAGCCGCCACCCCAAGACTGGATGTGGTCAGGGTGGCAGCTTGATTTCCTATTGTCTGTGTGATTGGATGTGAAGCCAACCAATTGGATACTAGTGCGTAAATATCAGAAAATGCACAATCACCACAGCAAAGAAAATCAGCCAATTAATGACAATAAACAGTAATCTATTAACATATTACATTATTACCTCACAAAATCCAACTGAAAATTTTACAGAATTATTACCAATAGGTAAATATACAGGCTGTAAAATGCACTGATTTTCAATATTTGTACTAAGTGTTAATGGCCCTAATATAAACACAATCCATTTCATTAAATTATAATGAAAAAGGCCAAGTTTACAGTGGATTTTATTAAACAAAATGCTTGAGTTATGCACATAATATCAAAATATCAAGAGTTGACGTCTAATTGCAATATTCTAATCCAATATTTACATTTATTGTCTTTAATTTATTAATGATGATGAAAAATATGTATGCTCATAATTTTAAGCTATTTGTAAAATGTACAATATTGTATTAATTATGGGAAATGTTGATAATGTAAAAAGAAAATATTATTAATTATGAATTGAAAGAGAGATATCAATTTTCATAAGTTGTCACAAAGAAAAGATTTATTTACTAATCAAAGGACGGGAAGGGGAGGGAATGGGCAGAATGAACATTGCCTTCATTTGCGCCTGTGAAAGAGGCGGCATCAGAGATAGTGGGGAGGAAATGGGTGGTGGTTTGGGAGTCAGAGTTGGAAGGCAGGTGGCTTAATGGGGGGTTGGGCAGGCAGGGTTTGTTGACTGGGAAGGGGCAGCAAGAGCTGATTGCTTCAATTGCTTAAATTCTTCTTCCATCACATATACTGGCTTGACAAAACAGATGGACTGGTGTGGGGGGAAGCAGGGGTTCTTTCTGGACTTATCACTATCACTTGCATAGAAGATGATGAGATCAAATAAGTCCTGGACGGACGCAGAAGGGAAAAGCTCATACCCCTTATCAATTTGGGTGCATAGTTTGTTGTAGGTGGCAGGCTTTAAGCACCTGAGAGCAGAATCAAAATTGTAGAGACATACATCTACAAGATGCATATTGGCGTAGTTGATGGGGTAGGACCAGCAGGTATGCCCTGCAGCCCTGATTTCTTGGGTATCCCATTCCCGCTGCTCCATCTCCGCACTCAGTACAACTGTGTGCACGGTATTTTGTGTGGCCCACTCCTCCAGCATGGCCTTGAGCTCTGTCTGGTAGGCATACCCATCTGCAGTGTTTGATATTGCCAAGTAATAATTGACGCCCAATGGGGAAACTGCCAATAAAACCCCGACAAACCGATACAATATTGGGCCGCGCTTGTACACATCAGACTGGATACGCTTCTCTCCAAAGTCTTGGATACTTGCAGATATCCTAGCATACAACAGGAAGATACCGTCATTACAGGCCCTCATTGCCCTTCCTTTGATAAAATTAATAATAGTTGAATTGTAGGGGTCAGTGTCCACTAAAATGGGGCCACTGAGAACTTGATTGGACAAGATTCTAGCAGCAACCACAACTCTGTGCATCCACAAATTCACTGTTTTTTGTTGGTGAAGATGCCATGGAGTCCCAACTGGAGACGTACCTGGACCAGGGGCATCCACAGATCACGTTCCATAATGGCCATCATAAGGGGATGAGCTGTGTCACCTTTGGTTGAAGTACGGGCACCAGTCAGGGTCTTCTTGGTAGGGGGGCCACAGTTGGCGTGGGCTTGCAAAGTTGCAGCCACAGTAGACTTTGCAAACCCCATTGCGGCCGCAATTTCCCCAAGGGACATAAGCTTTCCTTGCTTTTTAACCATTTTGAGAACAATCTCTGGAGTGATTAGTTTTCTTCTGCGTCTTGCAGGCTGATTGGCTGGGGGAGGGATGTGTTCATCACAGGAACTGGTCAATGCCATCTGATTGGCTGTTTTAGGGTCCTGGGCTCTCTGGGTGACCCCATGGCTAAAATGGCTGGTTCCAGATGCCATTGCTGATAAGGAATTTGGGTTATCAGCTGCCTGTGTGTGATGGGCAAACAGGGCCATGCTTGAATACGCAGGAGAAAGAACAGACTCCTGGGTAGTACTTGCAGAGGGGCCTGTGGGTTGGGAGTGGCCATAGACAGAGGCTTCATTGTTAAGAGACCCAGTGTAGCCCTGCATAATTTTGTCAAGGCCAGGGAACAGCTTGTTGACTTGGTTGTTATTGAAAGAAGACATAATAAATTTTTATTAAAATTTTAAACTCAAGAAGAGGAATTATATTTTAGTCAATTTTATTGTTATATATGTTAAATTTGTGAATATTATGATCTAAATTTTAGCCGTCCTAAAATGGAATAGGGTGATTTTTGAGAATGCCTATGATTCCTAAAAGAATCAGCACAAATTTGCTCTAGATCCTTTAGCATCCTTTTTGAGACACCCATAAATTATATTTATTTCAAATTCATTGCAATTATGTTTTGAAACTTGGTTCTTGGATTTGACAATCCCACAATTTCAGATTTTTTAAGTTTTACATGATGTCTATGATTTGTTTGAAATACAGGAAATCTCAAATCATAAATTAGAATCCCGCATTCCTGATTCATGTATCCCGCATTTGTTTGCTGGGTTTTGTCTTTTGTTAGTTGAGTTATCTGCTCAAGAGATTCAAAATTTGCCAATTTAAATAAATCAAAAAAGTCAAATTAAATGTTTGATTTTATTAAATATTTTATTTTTCACTCAGCTGAGTTGCCCGCAAAAGTGATTTGAAATTCAGAACAAGGATTTGACAATCCTGCATTTTTACATTCAGGTTCTGAATTTACAGTACAATTTGATTTAATATCAAGTTGTAGGGAATATGGCAGAGAAGACCCATTACAAGATGCATTTTTAAAAGATGTTAACCAGGAGATAACTTAAATTTGTTGAGTATTTTAGGAAGGACTAAACTCTTAAGAGTTGAACAATGGAAATTTTTTCAATATGTACCAAAATTATTAACTCAGCAATACTACTTAAATCCATGGCTCCTGATCTGTCTCATCATTCCAAAGAGCACCTCACCCAGCACGCAAAAAACCATTTTATGATTAATTTTTTATGGCCACTATGATAAACAAGGATGTATCAGGTGACCCTTAGACTATGTCTATTTATCTGTGTCAATTTTCTCTGGGTAATCAAATTTTGCTGAAAAACTGGGGCAACAGTAACCCATTTTTGTCAGGACCCAGAATGGGCCAGACAAAACCCTATGTTGCCTAGAGTCAACGCCTGCAATGGAGCAATTGCACAACCAAACAATTGTGTCGTTGATCACGCAGATTAAACCAAAGGAAACTTTAATTCTAAGTGGAGAATCAAACCCTGGTCAATTCCAAGCCTGGGGACAAATTGAAAACTGTCCCAAATCCAAGTGGAAAAGATTCTAATTGGCCCACACCCTCTGAAACCCAGAATTGGGGACTTGGGTTGCCAAATGGCCCAAAATTCCCCTGCCAGTTTCCCCAGGGCAAAAATAATGAAATGATCCATCTAACTGACAAATTAGGAGTCACCAATGGAACTCAGCTTGAGAATAATCCATTGACAACCAATAAGAAGTTGCCAGTAAGCCCAATTGCAGTTTCCCAGCAGGATATAGCTGGGAACACTGGTATACCCTTTCTTTGTTGACATCTTAAAATTAAACATCTTTATGCTCAGGATTCCTTATTTTCTTGCAAGATCTATCTACTTTTGCACCAATATAACTATTCTGTTTGCATTTATTTGCAACTCCACTACATTTTACAAACTACATATTTGCTCCTCCTGGCCACCAAGAGTGATCATTTTGCCTCCATACTGGAGATTCCTCCTACTCCTCCCTTACCAACTGTGCCTCCTGCCCAGGACTTTAGTAAGTTGGGTTTTTTCTATATCACAGTATTGGGACTGGCCAACCAGGTTGTTCCCCATACTGGGAATTGGCAATCCCTAGCTACTACAGTCAACTATCTGGCCAGGATTGCACCTATTGTATACTTGGCCTTCCAGGCCCAGCCAGCCTCCCCTGTGGGAGTCCAGCTGGATTCTGGTATGGGCCATGACAATTTTGAATCAACAGTTTGATTTAAATCTGTCAAATTGGTTGACCTGGTTAACTTTTTTTCCCAATTCCTTGGCTTTCTGGTTAGGACAGACAATACACGGCATTATGGAAACTACCTTGACACATCAGGCATCTACTGTCAAGACCAGACCTTTCCCTGATGTACCTGAAGCAACAGACTAACTTCTTAAGCAGGGAGTGTTCTAAGAGAACATATTTTAAGCCTACAACCTTCTATTTTGATGATCCTAATACTCCCCAGTGCTGTTAAGATAGTTTAGTTACATGAAAATCTGTAACACTATCTCCCCCACTCATGCTTGATCCCTTAACTATAGCAGGACCAAACCACAATAACTTTAGCTTAAAATCCAAATCCAACTCTCAATAAAAATATTATTCTTTTATTTCTTTCTGCTTTCCCTTCATCTGTTGCCTTGTGTTGCAACATCTTCAATTACTCCCTCTTGGGGAATTAACGCCCCAAGTAAATCATCAAACAACTCACCAAATGGTTCACCGTCCAGCCAATAAACGGGTGGCACCATTATCAGTTAACCATCTATGAAGGGAATCACTAAATCCAGGTCCTAAATGGAACACAGCTTGATTAAGCCTTGTGACTCAAGAGGAACATTACTAAGATAAGCCCCATGACTTCCATGACGTACATGGACAGCATGTGGTTTTGTTATGATACTATATAAAAGTCTATATTCATATTCAATAAAGTATCATTCTCTTCTTAAATCTTCCCCTTATTTAGTTTATTATACTTACCAGAAGTATAAACTCAACACTTGCCATCAATGTCAATAATGTTTTAGTATTTTTCAGGATTTTGAGATATTGAATAATTAACAGATTCAACCAATTAACGCGGGCCAGTTGTCAATCACTCTTAAGAATGATTTCAACAAAATAACATGAACCACAGGCTACAGGATCAATATATTAATAGCCAAATCATATCCTGGCATCAACAAATTCATGAATTATAATTGATTAAGAGAACAAGCAATTAATGCTCATTAATTAGTTCCTAACTGCAAGCACCTCAATATGCAGCACATAGAAATTACTGATCTAAACTTTAGTTATATCCTAGAACTGGAAGGATGTCATATGTACTATCATCTGCATTATGTCTAGAAGAGTCCATGATGGACTGGGCCTCCAGACCAAATATTCTAAGATAAAAGGCTCTGAGCCTATTGTATTAGAGTAGCTCTGATTAGATACAGTATAGTGTAACAATTACCTCCATGACTAGAGCCAGACTGGCTAGCTAGCCCTGGAATGTGGCCCAGGTAGACAACTACTACGCTTGGACCAAGGGATAGTTGTACAGCATCAGAAGGATACTGAGCTGTGGAAGTCATTAAGCAAACTTCCATCAAAACTACCCCAGAAAAGATGGGCCTGTGGTGATCCACATGGGTGCTGTTTTGCAGGCGAGGGTTGATTTGGCTTCAAATAAAGACAATATGCTGAAGAGTGACAATGTGTGGTTAGCTGGCAACACTGTAAACTAGTAGATAACATAGGGCTGCTAGGGGTAAGTAAGGTGAGCCTAGTAGGTAACATGGTCTACTAGGGGAAGTGAGATGAGCCTAGTAGGTAACATGGTCTACTAGGGTAAGTAAGGCCTGGCTGGTAGGTAACCAAGGACTACCAGAGGCAGATGTTGCCTCCACCAAGCAGAAGATGTTGGCTGCTTTGGACTATAGTACTTCACCTAGCAGGGAACCGTGGCTGCGGGAGGGTGAAGACTTAAATAGCAAGCAGGGAACTTTGTCTGTCTGGGTGGAGTAGGTTTTGGACCCCTGTTGGGTAACATGGGCTTCCAGGGAGGGGAAGAGCTCCAAGGGCTCAACGTACCCTAATACGCTTACAGGAGGTCTGTGAGCAAGTGCCCTACCTAACAGACTGGTAGGGTGTCCTCGTTTATGCCCCCATGGGAACTTTGGGAAAACCCAAGGTGAGCATTGGAGGGTATAGACTTGCTTGGAGGTGTCACCAAGGTGGCTTGCTTGGGGAAGCAAGTGTCACGGTAGGTTCCATAATGCTGGGTATTGTTTTTCCAAGTAAGAAGGCACAGAAGGCTGGAAAACCTGTATCAAAATTGACCAAGTTAACGGATTTAAACCAAACAGTTGATCAAAAATGGGTCACAGCTGCCCCAGTCTGCCAGATGAAACCAGCTCCCCCTTGCATACTGACGTTGATAAATTGACGTAATATGAGGGTCACCCAATATAAGCTCATTAATCAGCATGGTTGTCAGAAACTGGTCACACAAGGGTTCTTTGCAATCTGGACTAGATACTTACTTGAAGATGCCAAAGGAATAGGAGATCAAGACTCAGGTGGTATTGCTTAGTCAATTTTTCTGATATATATTGAATAATTTTCCCTATTTCAACTCTAAGAGTTGAGTCCTCCTAAATTTACTCAATAAAAATCAATTATCCCAAGTTCTAATTTTAAATTTTAAAATGCATCCTGTGCTCAGGTTGTTGCAGTATATCCCGTACAATCTGATTCTGAACAGAATCACTTCAGGAAGATGGGGCCCAGCATCTGGAACTTTGTTGTTGGCGCCGCAAAATGTTAATTTCATGCCAGCCAATTTTGTAGCTCCTCCTCCCATTATTGAAATGGAAAATTGTGTCACTTTTCAATGCCCAGAATTTTACGCTGAAGATGCATTGATGCTTTCCCAGGTCATTTATCTTGGTTTACTCTGGTTAGGACTGATTGTTCTACTTAATCCTGGAGTTACAATTGGAAATTTCACAAAAAGGTATTTAAAGTTGCGTTGGTGGTTAATAATCAATTCTATGTGGATTTGGGTGGTAATTCCCCATCATTTAGAAACAGCTTCATATTATCCAGAGATTTCCGTAACATTACTCAACTCTTCTACGTCTGAGTTTTTGGAAGCAGTTTGTCATGAATTTGTGTTTCTTTTCTTCTGCTCCGTCAAGATATCTGCGTTTACCATGTTTATTTGCATCAGTTCATTTCTGAGTTTTCAGTTTGGACTTTTCTTTAATTTTTGGTTTCCATCTACAGTTGCAGTTGTAGAGACTGGATCCTCTGTTTCCTATTTCCGTTGCGGCATGTCATTTTGGCGCCCTGATTATTTTCCTGCCCCACCCACTTATGAAATTTTGCATGAAGTTTTTCCAGCATTATCATTTTATTCCGGCTCTAGCTTTAGTCACAAATCCCAAGTTTACCATGTGATGACAAAGGTTTCCAAAGATGCTCAAGAATGGTTGTTGTCCATGGTGGAGCGCAATCCACGCGTTTTAACTGAGAGTGCATTTCTATACCCTTTGTTAAAAAGTTTGTGTGTATCTATTGAGGAGCTCAAAGTATATTGTAAGCTGTACACCTTCTGTCAGGGTACAACTCCGCTTTTGGTATTCCTTCCTCAGTTTCTTACCTACTGCTGTACAATCAATGTTCCCAAGGTGAACAAACTCTCAGTGTTGTGGTTAGCAGTTGACCAGACTGCCCAGGATTTGGCGGTTTGGGATTCCCTGTTAACCACAACTGAGGCCCTGGTAAGCCAAATTCTTTCTCTGGTCTCAAATCTGTCTACTTCCAAACAAGGTACGTTGGTAATTGAGGATAAACCTGCTGTGCGCTCTTGGTTTTCTGGTCCTTGCTCCTTGGTAGCTACTTCCAACCAAAGTCAAGATTGTTCTCTCCCTAGCTTGTCTCAGCTACAATTGGCAGTGGTGAACAAACCTGGTGATGTAAAGGAGGCCCCTGTAGTGTCTGTTCCTGATAGTTCCTTGACAATGCTTCAGTATGTTGTACCTTCAAAATCTTCTGTTATTATGTCCAAAGAATTGCCCCTTGTTCCCATTGATTGTGATAACCCCGTTCTTCCAGCTGCTGTCCAAGAAATGATTGAGCGTTACTTCCAGGAGCATCCTGCTTCCTTAGCTGCTGTCTGTACTGCCAATTAAAAACAAGACCCTGCCAAGATTGCTACATTTGCTGCAAATAAATACACTTCTGGTTACTTCTTGTTTCATGGTAGCATTGATAATGGTCAGACTATCTATCAGCCAGCCATCCTGTTAGATACTGGTGCTTCCAAAAAAATTATGAGCGTGGAGACCGCTGACTTGTTACAACTCAAGTACCACCCAGGATTGCTTGTTAGGGGTGGGAACTGTCAGACATTTCCCTCTTTCCAGCTGAAGAAGCCAGTTACTTTTGTAGTTGCAGGTCAGTCTTTTACCACAAGGTTTTCTGTTTGCCCTATCCTTATGTATCCTATCATTTTGGGAGTGAGTTGGTGGATAGATCATAATGTGTTGACCTTACTGGAGAAAAATGAGCTACAGGTGGAACACTCCTCAGGTATAACTATTTGTATTCTGCTGTTGGATATATCTGAATCTGAGCAATAATCACAGACCATACAATTATTTCCTGTCCCTGCCCCCATAATTTCAGATTTACTGGCATGCTTGCAACCCTGGTCCACGGCATTTGACTCCACCAGAGGCAAGGTCCTTCCCAAGCACACTCAGTTTGGCTTTGACTTTAAGGTCACTGTTGATCTGATCAGAATTGCAATCCCTATTTACCCTTCAATCTTGAAGAAAGATGCATGTTTGTAAGAGTGGACTCGTGACATGTTGGCAAAAGTCTACATTTTTAAGAAGGCTCTATTGATCTGCTCTCTGTTATTGTTTGTTCAGAAGTCTGATGGGTCCATTTGTCCTTGTGTTGACTACAGGAATTTGAATAACATTACAATTCCGTATCCTTATCCTTTACCCCTTGAAGTAAAGATCTCTAGGTGTGTTGAGAAGGCCAAGGTATTCTTGAAACTGGATCTGTTGAATGCTTTCAATCAAATCAGGATTGCAGAAGGAATGGAATGGTTAACGGCATTCAGAACTAAGAAGGGTATCTTCCAGTTCTGCGTAATGTCTTTTGGATTGAAGAATGCCCTGGCTTGCTTTCAGTGGTTGATTGATTCAGTCCTGGGAGATCTCCTAGGTGTTTGTGCCATCGCATATATGGATGACATCTTGGTGTTTTCTCTGGATGAGTAGTCCCATAAGGCCCACTTGTTGGCAGTTGTAGAGCGCATTCTCCAAGCAAACTTGATCATCAAAAGGAGTAAGTGTGAATTCTTTAAACGTAAGGTTACTTTTCTGGGTAATATTATCTTTGAGGATGGCCACACCATTGCCCCTGACAAGGAAGCTGCGGTTTGAGAGTATGCTATGCCTGTGACAGTATCCCAACTTTGTAGTTTCCTGGGTACATGTACGTTCTTGAAGAAATTTACTCACCACTTGTCTGAGGTGGCCGCACCTTTATATTCAGCTAGTGGAAAGACAACTTTAGTCTGGACGCCTGAGTGTGCAAGTGCCTTCTCAGCAGTCAAGGCTCTTTTGTTGTCCTCCCCAGTGTTAAGACATGTGGATCCTGAGCTTCATTTCTTTGTTTCCACCAATGCATCTAAATACGCTGTGGCTGGTGTGCTGTTGCAGATGGCCAGTGACAGGATTGAGAGACCTGTAGGGTATTTCCCCCGGAAGATGGAGGCTAGAGAACGCAACTACATGATTTACAACAAGGAATTGTTGGCTGTAGTGGAATTGTTAAAGCATTGGCACCACCATCTCATGTGACACGTCATCCATTTGTAGTAAGAACTGACCACAAAGCTCTTCTATATTATTGACAACCCAGGGTTTTTTCAGGTCGCCAATCCAGATGGCATGGTGATCTGACGAGATACAAGTTCCTCTACAAGTTTATTAAGGGATCTGACAATCACTTGGCCAATGCTCTTAGCAGGAATCCCTCCCATCTCCCAGATGCTAGTATGGATGCCAAGTTTAACACACATACTATGATTCCAGACAAGGCTGTGGTGCCTTTTGTATTGCCTCTACCAGCTACGTTGGCCACCATGTTCTTAGCTGAGGGTGCAGACCTGGACTTGTATTCCAAGGTTAAGTTTCTGCAACCTTTGTCCAAAGGTTATGATAGGCTATTGGAGATAGCATGTGCAAACCCAGTAGGTCAGCCTCAGGGTTATCATAATATTGATCCAGTTCTATATCATCAAGGTTGCTTATGGGTTCCTGAGGGCACTATTTGGGATGAAATCATGGAGGCTAATCATACCTGTCCAACGGCTGGTCATCCAGGGAAAAACAAAACAGTGAAACTTATCCGCTGCCAGTTTTCCTGGAAAGGTTTGACTGTGCAGGTAGCAGCTTTTGTTTGAGATTGCCTGGTATGTGTTTGATCCAAGGCCAGTCAAAATAAGACTACTGGTTTACTGGTTCCACTACAGCCTGCTGCGGGACCCTGGACATCTGTGTTGGTGGATTTCATTGGTGAGCTTCCCAATTCCAATGGGTTTAACGCAATCATGGTGGTAGTTGATTTTTTCACAAAGATGGCACACTTTGTACCTTGCTCAACCACAATTACTTCAGTGGAAACCGCTAGGTTATTTGTGAACATAATCTTCTCTCTACATAGCATTCCAATGGAGATTGTAAATGACTGTGGTCCTCAATTTATTGCTCAGTTCTGGGAAGCTTTTACTGGAATCCTTGTTATCAAATTGTGCCGTTCTACTGCTTTCCACCCCCAATCCAATGGACAAACAGAGAGGGTAAACCAAAGTTTGGAGGTCTACCTAAGTTGCTACACCAATGCGCAACAAGATGACTGGTGTGATAATCTACCCATGGAAGAGTTCACATATAATAACACCCCGCACACGTCAACTCAAGTATTGCCATTTTATGCCAATGTGGGTTACAATCCTTCTTCTAACATGGGTCCTCGTTTGTTTAGCAACATGAAAGCTACAACTGATCAAGCCACTGCATTGAAGCAGGTCTATCAGGAGCTCCAAGTTACTCTTGCTGCCGCCGTGACAACTTACAAGGAATACGCAGATTGCAAGCGCCAGGAAGGTCCAACTTACAGGCCAGGTGATCTAGTCATGATCGATGCTTGCAATATGAAATTTAAAGTTCCATGTCGTAAATTGGGTCCCAAGCAAGTTGGTCCCTTCAAGGTAGAATTTCAGATTGGTCCCTCTGCCTATTGGCTAGATTTACCTCCAGCTTTCAAGATTTTTCACACCTTCCGTGAATGTCTCCTTACTCCCTTCAAAGGAACAGAGACACCCTCTTCCCAACCCATTATTGTGGAAGGAGAACCTGAGTACAAGTTAAATTGTATCCTGGCTTCCCACAAGAATCACCGCCATTTGGAATATTTGGTATCTTGGAAAGATTATCCTGATTCTGAAAACTCCTGGGTTCCCCACTACAATTGTTCAAATTCCTCTGATCTGATCCACGAGTTCTACAAGCGCAATCCCACTGCTATTGGTCACCCTGGATTTATCCTAACCGCAATGAAGCTCCCCCTTGCCCATAAGAATTTCTCTTTATCCCATCTCCCAGATAGTGGTATTGTGCCCAGGGCTAAAGCGGAGGGTAATGTCACGGTAGTTCCATAATGCTGGTTATTGTTTGTCCAAGTAAGAAGGCTCAGAAGGCTGTAAAACCTGTATCAAAATTGACCAAGTTAACGGATTTAAACCAAACAGTTGATCAAAAATGGGTCACAGCTGCCCCAGTCTGCCAGATGAAACCAGCTCCCCCTTGCATACTGACGTTGATAAATTGACGTAATATGAGGGTCACCCAATATAAGCTCATTAATCAGCATGGTTGTCAGAAACTGGTCACACAAGGGTTCTTTGCAACCTGGACTAGATACTTACTTGAAGATGCCAAAGGAATAGGAGATCAAGACTCAGGTGGTATTGCTTAGTCAATTTTTCTGATATATATTGAATAATTTTCCCTGTTTCAACTCCAAGAGTTGAGTCCTCCTAAATTTACTCAATAAAAATCAATTATCCCAAGTTCTAATTTTAAATTTTAAAATGCATCCTGTGCTCAGGTTGTTGCAGTATATCCTGTACAATCTGATTCTGAACAGAATAATTTCAGGAAGATGGGGCCCAGCATCTGGAACTTTGTCGTTGGCACCGTAAAAGGTTAATTTCATGCCAGCCAATTTTGTAGCTCCCCCCATTCTTGAAACTTAAAATTGTGACACTTCCCAATGCCCAGAATTTTACGCTGAAGATGCATTGATGCTTTCCCAGGTCATTTATCTTGGTTTACTCTGGTTAGGACTGATTGTTCTACTTAATCCTGGAGTTACAATTGGAAATTCCACAAAAAGATATTTAAAGTTGCGTTGGTGGTTAATCATCAATTCTATGTGGATTTGGGTGGTAATTCCCCATCATTTAGAAACGGCTTCATATTATCCAGTGATTTCTGTCACAGAAAGCTGCAGAACTTGGTGTGATCAGGCCTCTGGGAAGTAGAGCTGATTACTCTGCAACTGAAAGCCCAGACTTAATCACCTGGGTGAGTAAAGACAACACATAGACATTGATCTATGGTTGAATGGCCTAAGTGGACTACCACTTGCGAGGGCCCAGTCAAACGCCAGTTCAATGTAGACTCATGCCTTGGTCTACAAGTTCTGGTAATGGGGGCTGAGATAAAGAACCAAGGTGGTTCACAAAGTTAACAGAGAAAACTAGCAAGAGGGACTGTTTGGTCACAGTGAAGGCTAGTTGATGGACTGTTAATTCATATTGAATGGAATGGACCAATATGGTTCAGTGTGTTAAAGGAACAAAGAAGGTTCCTAGTGAGGATTTGGTGAGAAACTGGTTAAGGATAAGCAGAAGGACAAGAAGATTATGATGCAGGACTAGCAGATCATAATTCAGGATGGCCAAAGGACCAGAAGTTGGTGCTGAAGAACTGGAGAGCTGAGAGGATGAACTAGCTGGACTGGATGCAGAGGCTGGAAGAGCTGGTTTAGTGACTTTTGAGATGAAATTTAGATATAAAGAAGCAGTTAAAGAATAATTAAATACTGCCTGATTATGATTAAAAAAGGATTGAAAATCATATAAGTAAAAAGAAAGAGAAGAAAAATAACCTATAGTTTATTAGAACTATATGTTATTTTTAGAAAAGGGATTGAAGAGGAAATGGACCAGAAAGAAGCTGGAAGAAGAACGGAGAAACTGTGAGGGCAAAAGCGCAAATTTTGCCAAGAACAACTAGGAAAGGCGAAAGGACGAGCAACAGGCAGGTTTGAAGGTTCAAAACATTGAGAGAAACATAGAGAAACGTTGTAAAATCAAGGGGCCAAAATTTGCCTAAGTAAAACATATGTGGAAGCGCTCAAGATTCACTGGGGAAACGTGACGGGAATTACGGCAAAACTGTTCAAAACATGGAGCAGTTGTTTACCTGGAGCAAGACAGCTTTGGGTTTGAACCAGGGTCAATGATGGGTCATCTGGGTAAACTGTTTTGGCAAAACCATTGAAGCAAGGCTTATGATTGGCTGCAAACTGGAGTCTACTTAATCAGTTTTTTAAGGGCTTTAACTTGAGAGTTAAAGCCTAAAAAATGAGGAGCAAAAGCAGAAAATTCAGGGCTTTCATTGGCTTAAGTAAGTTTAAAGGTTTAATATATTATAGAAGAAGAAAAACAGGGTAGTTTAAGATTTGAAGAACCAGAGTTCTAAGAGAGGTTTTTGGTCTGAAACAAGGGGCTATAAAAAGGAGAGCTATCTGAGACTCTTCAGGGACTGGATCAAGTGGATTACAAAGGCCACAAAAGCTACAGAAGGATCAGAAGACCAAGGATAGGAAGCCAGAGCTGGGTCAGACCGCAGGAGCTTAAGATTAAGACACCAGAGCCCACAACTAAAGTGCAGGAGCCCAAGACCAAGGAGCAGGAGTTGAAGACCAAGTACAAGGAGTCCAAGAGATTGTTGAAGGACTCCAAGTATTGGCACAAACCCTTTATTATTCCCTACCCCAAGGCTATATCTCAGAAGGTTTCTAAGGGAATCTTCCTTCTGACAGTGAATAAAGCGCCTATTGCAACCCCTATCCAAATTTCCCATGTAAAAAGAGAATATAAGTCTCATGAGTCAATTGCCCCATATTTTCTATCCTAGCCCAGGGGATGAGGAATCCTATTGCCTAGGGTGCAGGAAGTTTGCCTCTAGTAAATCTGCCCAGGAGGAGTGGGAGAAGGTGACAAGGCATTTGGAGATGACAAATAGAGGAAGAGAGTTCATTGGGGGAGAGTTTGTGAGACTATTACAGGATTAGTATCGGCCTATAGAAGGGCTGGCACCTGCTGAAGTACAAGTGTACGGTGGAGACACTTGCTTGGTGATTGGGAAGGTACTGGAGGAGTTCGCCCTTATGCAAGCCAAGTATAAGCTTCTCACCAATCCTTCACCCCTGTTGGAGAATGACGACTACTCCAAGCCGGTCCCTGGCTACAACCCAGGACGCACTATGGGGACTGGTGACCAGGAACCCCACAGGGCCCCTTGCCGTATCACCCTAATGCTACTTCAGTCTCTACTTAGTGTTTTAAGCTAACTCAGAAACCCACAGGCAGGCAGGCCACCTTAAAGCCAATCCATTATAATAAAAGACTGATGATTCCATACTGACTTGATGATTTATCCAAGCCATAATTCCTTAATGCCATCCTCTATTAGGCTTTATCAGTAAGAGCAAAAAATGATACTGCTGTCATACAGTATTAATTCATATAGTAACTATAGAGACAACAAACTATGAACCATATCCAGAAGTAGGAAGAACTGTCCCAAATCCTTTGGGCTTTGGGCCCAGTCATGCTTGCTACTTCTGAAGACAACAAAATATTCCGGACCACAGGTTACGCTAAAGTCGCAGGTTCTCTGTACCTTCCTAATGTTAGAAGACTTAGGAGATCATCTGGTGGATGATAAAATACCACAGTCCACGGACTTCTGAAAGTATTTATTTGAGCAACAACTATAAAGCATCTAGCAACTTCCTCAAAAATTTATAAACTCATAGCAACTGATTTTCTGAGGACATCTTGCAGTATCTACTGCTGCTTAAAAAGGGTCTAAAATCTGGTTTTAGAGTGTCCCAAGCCAAATGTGTCCCAAAACAATACTTCATAATATTGTCAAGTACAAGATATTATATGTGGCACATTATGCTCTTGCCACAGCTATAGTTGAGAATATAGTATCACTTTGATTTTATCACTTATTGATTTAGACAATTAAGCATGGTTTGGGATTTTATATCAGTACCCTATCTGAATGTAATTAGGGCTGGGGTGGATATGAAACCATGGCTGCTTTATAAAGAAGTAGCCATTTTTCTTAGATCCAGAAATGATTCCAAAAATTGTCATAGCTATGTTTGTCTGGAATTGTAGCCATACACATCTACAGACGGATGTTTTTTTGGATTTGTTTTTAAATAAAAATTATGCTTTTTCTTTCAAATTTTAAAATCAAAAATAAGAATCCAAATTCACTTTTTAGTCAAAAAAATATTTAAAAAATATATAGAAATCTGGCTTGTCCAGAAAACAGAAAGCCGTCTTTGACCATTTTTTTAAAAATTGGATTCTCTTAGGTAAGGGGGATCTGAAACCAGAAACTATGTTGTAACTATGCTGTTTTAGCAGAGTTACAAAGGGGGGAAATGATTGGAGACTAGATAATATTCTTTATTGAGAGATAGATATTATATAGTTACTGTGAATCTGGATATTAGGAACATGATTATGGTGATCACTCAATTGGATAGTTAAGGGGGTGGCTTGATCCTTGTAGAGAGTCAAGCACTAAATCAAGGTATCTATTATATGAGGGTTGTTATCTGGTCATCTTACTAGGTTTTGAAATTTGAGTCAACTTCAGCATTTGGCTTTGGGTCACTGAAAAGTCAGATTGCAGGTCACGAGCCTAGGGCTGCGTCAGATTTTGAGAGAATCTTCTTTGAGAAGATTCTAACGGAATCATTTCCTTCTACACCCCCGGAAGGGTGTTTGATTTCGGATTTTTTTTTAATATTTTTTTTACTTTTCTGTTTTTAAAAATTTAAAAATTTAAATTCAAAATTCAAAAGGTATTTAAAAAATAATTTTTAATATGCTCTTTTTTATTAATATCACAAAATCCGGAAAGCAAAAAGCCTTCCACCACCTTTTTTTAGGTGATTTCAGATTACCCCAGCGTAGGGGAATCCGAAAGAAGTGGACAGGGAAGAGAGGACGGGACGATTACGGCAAATGCCGTAATCATTTTTTTTAGGCCGACACAGCCCTACACGAGCCCGCTAGGTCGGAACCTTGCCGGGGGTCGACCCCATTGTTTTGACAACTGTAACGGCTTGGATGCAACAATTACAGCATTTGCTGTAATTTGTGCATTTTTAATCTACCACAGACCAAGCTGTAATTAAGTGTTTTTTGTTAAAGCTAGCTATCATCTCAGCTAGTGCAAGTAGTGCTCGCTGAGCCTTAAAGGCTTTTAGCTCTTTTGTAACAATACGTCATAAAAGAATCAGGTAGTAGAACTATGCAAGTTGCTGTTGAAGTATTAGCTTCATGTGAAAGGTTTGGAGAAAGAACCTTCAAGCATCATGCTTTGACAAATTTTAGTCTGAGACCTTTAAATTCATAGCAAAGTAGCCGTTTTAATCACGATGGTGAAATCTGGAGCCCCGATCACATCATTGGCTAGGATGGCTATGCTTGACTTTAGAATAGATGCATAATATTAAATGAATCAGTGGATATAAAAAACTATTGTTTAATTATGTACCTCCACTACCTTAGTTTCGACTTAATCCATTTATCAAATACATTTGTCAAATACTTCCAAGAGTAACCAAATCAGACCTGCAGATTGGTAATCTGAAATCTTTATGCTAAAATTTAGCTGACAAGCCAAAGCTCCATTGTGGACCCTCAACTAGCCATGTTATCTTTCCTTCAATTTGTTTATATTTTTCTTGCCCAAAGTTGTGCACAAGAAGTTAGCTCAAGTAGCCAAACCCAGCTCGAAAACACATGTGCCAGCCCAGATATCGAATTTATTACACTGAATCTTCCATACGAAAGTCAATCTTTTCGCTATATAGATCAAGTATGTGATATAGGAGCTTGTGGCCTTGCTAAACGTGATCATGAAGTTTGTGCTTCAAAAGGTATCCCTATTCTGATCAGTATGGCCCAATCCGATGATGTTGAACTTTATGACCCTGAAGCTGTGCGCAAAGCATACCTTGCCACTCCAGAAGACCCTAATTTACACGCTTATGACGGTTTGGATATTCTTGTCGTTGATCCCACAAGTGAATATCTTCTAGATTTTCTTCAGGAACTTCGGAGAATACATCCAGGAGCATATATCTCGCTCTCAATTGATTATAGGATGGATATATCTGTTTTAGATGATCTTAAGCGTGATGCAAGTATAAACCGTACTAACTTGATCATGCCCCAAGGAGAGAATGAAGCCTTTTCTCCTGGGGAAGAAAACACCGAGCCCCAAAGCCCTTTAGAAGAACCTATTACAAATGTGGCAAAAGACTGGAGCGTGGTTCTTCTTGCCTTGGAATCCATGATGCACTTGGGAATGGTGGTACTAGTCGGCATGAAACGCTGAAGCACATGAAGTGTGGGGCGTTTTTAAAGATATTTAGAATCAGAGCTACCTTTATTTTCCGACTTATTCTTTAAATAGGCTCGTCTGTGCGCGGTTGCCTTATTTTCTATCTTTCTACTGTATTTGAAAAACATTTGTATACTATGTTTGAAATCGACCTGCTAGAAAAGCCCTCCATTTTTGAGTCTAGATTCTAAGCTTGACGCTCTCATTAAACCTTACTTTTTATTTCTTTCAGCTGAATTGCAGCTATCATGTAAAAAGATTTGTTTTAACTTCAGCATGGGTAGCTGCTAGACATCTTTGATTAAATTTATATTATTTTTATAGGTAACTTCTATCACTTCATATAAACCTGTCACTGAAATGAATTTAATTTTCTTCTTTCGTAAAGTGCCTAAAAATATAATAAATCATGAAATTTTTTCAATAATTTTATAAGGCTTTGTGAACATACCTCATATCTATCAATATAAGCAAGTATGATTTAGCCTTTTTACCTTTAATCCCAAAGAGTGAAGTGTCTAACTAGTTACCATTGTCGCCTGACTTTGGGAGCCTCTGCCATGTTAAATACATAAGCTGGTCTCTGTGGCTGTAAAACCAAGAAGTGTAGCTTTGTTTAATTGGCATTGTTGAGTTCAAGAGTAGTGATGGAAGCAGATATCGGGCATTGATGGCTTAGATCTGACCAGCTATAGGAAGCAAGTTGAAATAGATGTTTCCAATAGCCCAGCCATTTCCTGTATGCTTTTGTATAAGGTACCCATCTGTTTAAATAACTCTTTAATATATTGCTCGTCTGCAAATTCACCAGCACAGAAGGTGCAGGGATACCCAAGGAAGCCAGGACAGTAGCCATTGCTTTCAAGAGGAAGCTCAGCAGCTAACAGTGGCTCTCTTAAGGCTTGAAGATCCTTCTAGAGCCTGGTCACTTGAGTTATCAACTCTCAAATATAGGGTCAGGATGAGGTTATAGAGGTACATGTCCCATTTTTAACAGGTGGTGGTGTGTGACCCCTGAATGTCATATCAAGCTCTTTTCTCAATCACCTACCACATTGGCTGAAGGAGTTGACAAGGTTACATAAGGTCTGGTTAAGTAGGTATCCACCTAGGAGTGACTGTCACAAAAACTCATGGGCATATACCCAATCTGTATCAAAGGCAATCCAGATCTCTATCTCTCTAACAGCAAACATGTTTTCTATTTGAGCCAGCAGTTCATTGGTGTGCGTTTGGAATTGGTCTAGTTCACAAACCAAGCACTCAAAATATACAGTAATTTTCAAACCTGTTGAGATAAACAAAAAATCTCAGTCTAAAAACAAAAACAACTCAGTCTAAAAATGAAATAAAAAATCAAGGAATTTATATTAAATTACTATAGATTTGGATCCACTTTGATTTCGCTTTTAGACTGAGTTATTTTTGTTTTTAGACTGAGATTTTTATTTATCTCAACAGATTTCAAGATTACTGTACCACTTAAGCTCCTAAGTAGGATTCAGTGGAGAAATTTCAGGGTTGCTGGAATCATCAAACTTACAAATACTTTCTTAAACATATCTGAGAAGATAGGTCTAAAATATATCAAAGGTTTTAGATTGATGTGCTTGCAAAGCTATAAGACACATTAATTGGCAGAGATAGTCAAGACATGATTTGTGCCCAGCATTGATAAGTCTGAATTGGTCCCAATTGCTATTGATAAAGCACAGTCTAAAAAATATTAGATCCTGAGAGTGCAACTCTAGTAATAACTGGTGGTGGATAAAGTAAGCTCTAGTGTCAGGGATCCAGCCTGCGGGGGGTTCCTGAGAACTTGCGGGCGGACAGCCCACGGGTCCTAAGGGAAGAGCCCACCACAAGATTGGAGCTAACTTTACAATATAAGATAATGCTTTGCCCAAGATGGCCCAGGGTCCGCTGGCAGGTACTATGAAATCAATAAGGCCAGTTAGGGTGATGAACATCACCCCAAATATTTGAGTGGAGGTAGATTCATTGGCTGCAACAGATTCCTGCGGGTGGTCAGGCCGTGGGGTGTGGGGTGGAGTCATTGGTACTAAGTAGGTGGGCAGGTAGTTATGTTTATCTCAGAACAGCAGAGGAGGCACAGTGATCCAGGCTCCTTCTCTGCCGATGACTTCAGTCTCTCTGGTCCTGGCCTCGAGGCTGTAGAGTAAGATTTCCTCTAAGATGAATTCTGAATACACTGGGTTGGGTGGGTATTCAGTGAAATGTACCAGGCCAAAGGGCACTCCTGGTGGACGATATAGTTCGGGCGGTCAGTCTGCAGTTTCTTGGGGCTGATGGGTGTGAGGAATGGAGCCACGGGGGTTAGACTGCAAATGAAAGAGAACTAAAATCAACTATGGGATGATCTGGTTGAACCAAAGGTTCATATCACTTTATTGCAAGAATGGCAATGGGCAACTTCCTGGTGGCTGTCACGGTAAATTCCATAATGCCAGAAATTATTCACCCAAGTAGGAAGGCTCAAAAAGCCAGAAAACCTTTAATGAAATTGACCAATTTAACGGACTTAAATCAAACAGTTGATCGGAAATGGGTTACAGCTGCTCCAGTTTGTCAGTTGAATCTGAATTCCCCTTGTAAGCTGACATTGATAAATTGACATAATTTGAGGGTCACCCAATATGATCTTATTTATCAGCATGGTTTAGAAGTTGGTCACTCAAGGGTTCTTTGCAAACTGGACCAGATACTTACTTGACAATGTGGAAGAAATAGGAGCCCAGGATCCAGGCGGTATTGCTTAGTCAAATTTTGACGTATACAGTAGTTTTAAAAGCTATGGCAACAAGCAAAAATTCTTCAGATTTAAACAAAATCCAACTCTCAGGTTAAAATATACACTCTGTTAATAGGGTTTATTGGCGTTAATGGGTGAAATGGGTCAACACAGCAACAAAAGGCTCACACGCAAGGCAAAACCATTCAAAATATAATCTGTAATACATTGATTCACAAATGAAATGGTGTGAGTTGACTTTTG
>QTSX02003936.1:0-35245 GCA_014839935.2 Entomophthora muscae | reverse complement strand
GAGCATTTAATCCTTATTCTTTGACAGAAAAACTGCTCTAGAAAAGCCAAAAACATTAAGTTGGTACCCAAAAACATAGTGTTTAACCTAATCAATTAAGCTTTAGTTGACAGGACTCATTGATAGTATTAAGATAATGCTACAGTAGTTTTAAAAGCTATGGCAGTAGCCAAAAATACCTCAGATTTAAACTAAATGGTTTCAGATTTAAACAAAATAAAACTATCAGGTTAAAATATAAACTCTGTTAACATGGATTTTTGGCGTTAATGGGCAAAATGGGTCAACACAGCAAAGAAGTGCTCACACACAAAGCAAAACCATTCAAAATACAATCCAAAATACATGGATTCACAATCAAAAATGATGTGAGTTGACTTTTGGTGTACATATGTTTACTATGTGAATTGGTGACAAAATATGCCCAAGTGCAGCAAGTCAAATCCCAATCCAAAAACAAAACACAATAGCAACTCACTATGTAAACAAAATCACTCAAATGTTGTGTGCAATGGATTGTAATCATGAATGATACCAAGGTGTCTAAAATAGGGCACACAATCTGAAACTCAAATTTTAAAAATATTGTGTTGGGTGTTTGAATTTGGCAGTAAAATCTGGGAAAATGGGTGGATTTTTTGAGTATTCTAAAATGGGCATTGTAAAACCAAAAACAACTAATTAAGAAATAAAAAATCTATAATTGGGATATTGGGGGGAAAAACTCTAATTAAATATCTATATTCAGATAAAAGAAAAAATTAAAATTAGGGAGTAAATTAATTGAAATTTATTTAGTATTTTATTAAATTTTGAAATGGAAGGAACACAACAACAGAGTACCAATGCACCTGTTGTGCGCCGCAGTTGTGGTTGCCTCTGCGGGTCAAAGAACAGAGTTAGTGCAACACAAATGCCTACTCAGGAAGGAGACAGGAGAGGAGAGTTTGATAGTGAAGCTGCACTGACACAGCCAGTTTGAGGAGCACAAGCTTCTAGGGTGTAGAGCATTAACCCTTGGGTCCCCAAGCTGACCTGGAAGCCCACCAAGGTTACCTTTACCAAGAAAGTTAGAAACAAGGAGGTAGAACTTACTTTGTATGTGTTTGACATTGTGTACCGGCAAGAGTTGGTCCTGTCAGCCATGCTGGAGAAGGTGAAGCCTGTACTTGATACTAGCTACAAGCCCTATGTCAGTGATGGCAATCAGGAAGAGGACAAGGAGCCTGAGTGCTTCAGAACTGATAAGGGACAGTTAGTGCTCAAAAAGGTTGCAGTTTTCTACAACAAGGTGCCCATGCCTTGAAAGCCTTTCATCAATAAGAATCCTGGCTTGTCTGAATCCTCAAAGCCCTCTCAGAAGCGCATACCTGACATCAAACGCATCATCCTGCTTAAGCTAATGCATGAATCTGGTGACTACAAGGCAGCTGCGGCTCTTGGAGTGGATCCCAAGTACGCCGGCAAGACCTTCAACAAGTTCATCAACACTGGTTGAGTCCTTGCTGTGGAGAAATCCTTGTGCAGGTCAACCATGCTCACCAAGGAGCACAAATAGTCAATCCACTAGTGGATAACCTGAGATTGCCATCTTGAACTGGCAAATATACAGGCCATAGTCAAATCTACTTTTGGGGTTGAGGCCTCAATTTCCCTTTATTATCATTTGGTAAAGGGTATGCAGTTTTCATGTAAAAAGCTTGGGGTATCCCCATACAATTGTAATAGTCCAGCCAACATTTACGTCCAGAAAAATAGGCAGAGGTGTACACTGCCCTCAAAGCCAAGAGAACGGTCAAATTCTACTACATTGACAAATCAGTATTTGCCTTGTCAATGCGCAATGGGTGTGTCCCCAAAGGCTCAAATGACAGGATGGCTTGGTGTGCTTCAGTCCGCACCACAGCCTATTTGATGGTGGCTCTCCTTGGTCCAAAGGGGGTTGAGCTGTACCAAATGATATTGGGATCTCACAATAGCCAGACCTTCCTATCCTTTCTCCAATTGGTCCAGGAGCACCTGAGGCGCATGAGCCTGGGCTTCACTAACATAATTGTGCTGGACAATGTTGGTCTCCATAAGGTGGCTAATATTCCTGAGGAATTCCTAATGATTGATACTAGCATTGCAGTGGACCCCCAGCAATTGGCCACGGCAAATTTGCGCCTTTTCTTCCTCCCAGCCTATTTACCCTTCTTAAATCCCATTGAGGAAGTCTTTGGGTGGCTCAAGCAAGTTTTCAAGCAAGGAACTCCAACTGGGACTGAGGACCTGTTTGATTTGCTCCAGGCTGGGATCCACACCCTCCCAGCTGAGACCGTGGCCAAATTCTATGGCCACACTGATTTGTTTATCACTGTGTGCCTTGCCAAACAGCCAATCTATTAAAGGCTTAGCTTGTCTAACTTTTTTATATTCTCTAATTTACTATTTAAGTTTTATTTATCATTTTATATTTAGAAGCTTCTAAGCCCATAATCACATTCAGCAGGATCATCAATGAAGGTTAGTAATTTATTTATTTATAATTATTTTTATCATAGCATCTAAGGTTATCCCAAACACTTAATACTTGATTATGCAAATATATTTATAACACTCTTATCAAATAAATATAAAAATGAAATTAAAAAATTTAATGTAAAAGTTATGAATTAGAAGTATATTTTATTAACATATTATTATGCTTTTATGAATACCTTCTCTGGGATATATTTTGCAAATCTTAATTGCTAAAATAAACATTAGAAAAATTAATTATAATAAAAAATCTAAAGTATAAAGATTTTTATTGGTATAGAGAATAAATTAGGAGCACCTATAGTGGGTTTGGCGGTATGTACCCACCCCGCAATGGAGGTGGTGCACAACCTCCACTGCCACACTGTGAACAGTGGATACACCCTTATTAAAGTATTCTTGTGTTCTGGTAAAAGGGAGGATGGTGAGGTGGGAATGGAGGAGCAGCTTTTCTGGTGGGGCTGCAAACCTGAAGATGCCATCCAGGACCAGGGCGTCTTGGATTATGTGGTCAACCAAGTTGTACCTGGGGGGACCTTCTTCCTGTCCAGTGAGAGCCAGGCCTTGTCAACCCTGAGAAGGACCCTGTCTAGGTCCTATACACTGGTGCTCATCCCAAAAAAGAAAAGATACCCGAGGTAAACAATAAGGTGAAGCCTTTGTCCAGCAAAGGCTTCAGTAAACTCGCACAGTTTGTTGTATACTGTGCTTATTTTTTTCTCATGTTTAGTTTTGCTTAAGGTAAGATCCATTGCCAAGGGGAGCCCTGTCTCATCTGCACTCCAGGCCAGCCCAAAGTCTGCCAGGAGGATCTTAGTCTTCTTGACAGCTGTTGTGTCTGCAACAGCCAATTTTGACACCGCGCGCCCAAAGTTGTCCAGAAGGTAAGATAGGGTGTGCTCCACAGGGAAGCAGAAGCAAGCAGTTGCATGGGCCTGGCTCATCTCTTAGTATATTCTTGAATGGGAGTGTTGCCAGGACTTCCCAAACAAGCTCAATGGATTTTACACAGTACACTCTACTGATAAACACTGGGTTCAGGTGTACCAGTTGGGCATCCTTGTAGGCAGTAACTGCCCACTTAGATGCCCCCTTGGCATGTGTTAGCTCAGCCAATGCCTCTTTTGACATCATAAAGGTACCATGGATCCTGTCTTCAAGCTCCTGCAAGACAGGGGGGACAGATACAACTGCTTGGCCATGTGAGTGGCAAATTTGCATAAAAGGTGGGGGGACAAAAGGAACCAGGACCTGGGGGAGTTCACCATCAATGTTTTCTAACAAAAAAGGTAAGTATTTGGAAAATTTTTATTAATTATGATTATTAGGTTACCTTCTACAGTCTCCTCCTTGCCCACAGCCTTGGCCGGCTTGGTCATTCTTGGCACAATCAGCTATCCAGGCATCTCAGTGTTATCCTTGTGGGCCCTCTTGGTTGGTTTAAGATGCTCATACATCATAGGGTCATTGGTCCAGACAGACGGCGCAGAAAGGGCGTAGGAATTGAATTGTAAGCCATCCATAACTGTCTTCTGAATGTTAAGAAGACACTTGATGGTCTTCTTGGGGTGTCAGGTATTTTGGCCATAAGCGCCTTGGCCAACACCTTGTCAATTTTCTTGCCTTCAAGGATGGCAGACTTTACATTTGCTTTGACCTTGCGGTCCATTTCTTTGATCTCTGCAATTGCAAAGTCAAGGTCTTTTAGCAGTTTCTCTATTCTCTCATTGCTTTTTTACTAACCTTTTCATATGTTTTATAGCTTTCACTCCAATAAAATCTGTATTATTCTGATACTATTGCCTCTTTGTTTATTCCTGTTTGTTTTCCCATTTTCTACAATATCCCATCTTTTTACCAATTGTGTATATGTTTTACTCTATTCTCAATATTTGTTGTTTGCTTTGTGTTGGCATTGTTTCCTTAATTGCCATATTATTTTTGGCACTTTACACATCCCCTTGTGAAAATATTAACAACAATTTGGTGGAGCTAAATTTGAATTAGAAAATTATAGATTAATTGTGTTTAGATAAAGTTGTTACTGATCCAAATTCAAAACCTCAATGATAAATTTTAAGCCAATCAGGAGCCAAGTGATTAAGTGATTGTTGTGACATAAAGGGTCATTCAATAATTCTTTGGTGCATGTGTGCTAATTAATATGATTGGCTGGATGTTTTGCCATTGTGTGCCATTGCCGCTGTGGCAAGTTGTTGGTGGAATGGTGCTAACCAAGCAGCTGATTGGGCACTAGTCCATCAACAACTTGCCACAGCAACAATGGCGCGCAATGGCAAAACATCAAGCCAATTATATTAATTAGCGCACATTCATCAAAGAATTATTGAATCAACCTTTATGTCACAACAATCACTTTATCACTTGGCTCCTGATTGGCTTAAATTTAATCATTATGGTTTTAATTTGGATCAGTAACAACTTTATCTAAACACAATTAACCTATAATTTTCTAATTCAAATTTAGCTCCACCAAATTGTTGTTAATATTTTCACAAGGGGCTGTGCATGGGTGCTAAAAATAACTGTGTTCTGGATTTAGATACACAGCATAGTAAATATATGATTTTATAGAAATAAGCTGAACATAAAGAATGTAGCCAACTAAAAACAAAGAGAACATGAACAATTGAAATTCAAAATAAAGACAATATAAGTAGAAAATGTTTGGCAACAGGGGGTTTATTGGGGATGGGAAGAGTGATGCCTAGTAGGTGGAATAGTGTGGGAAGAAAGACATAGAGGCAGTGCTGGCCTGGGGGGTCTGGGATTGGGTGGGTGGGGCTGGAAGGTGGGGGATAGTGGTGGCAGGGGTAGGGGTAGGAGGATTTTGTGTGATGGCTGTCATATACTGCTTATCATATTCCTTGTCTGTCATTGCCTTGATTGGCTGGTAGGTGGCAGTGGCACGTGGTGGGAAGCGCTTATCCTTATGTGACTGATTGCCCATGTTCACATGGAAGACAATTTGGGCAAACAAGTCAGCCATCATTTGGTGACCAAAGAGAGAATTGTGGTCAAGGACCCCAAGATAGAGGTTGTTGAAAGCCTGAGGGCGGCGCTTCTGGAGTGTATCTCCAATATTAAAGAACACAACATCAGCCAGATAGATGTCTGCGTGACCAGCAGGGTAGACTGAGGCCTGGTACCCGCGTCCCTGGATGGCCTCAAGGGCAGTGGAGCTATCCTCCATCTGGTGGCTCAAGAAACCCTGGTATTTGGAATTTGAGCCATCCCAGGAGTTGAGCAATCCATTGAGGATGTGGCTGTATGAGTACCCATCGATGAAATCAGGGTTTGTCCAATAGTAGACAAAACCCTTGGCTGAAACAGCCAGAAATGCACCAATAAAAGTCCCCTTCTTGACCTTCTTCCTTCCATTCTTGGTGGCGGCTTTTCCTTGGGTGCCAAAATCATCAAAAGCTATGGATAGCTTATAGTAAGAGATGAACATGACATTATCTGACAGACTAGTCAGGCATCAGACCAGGGTTGATTTGATGGTCTGATCATATGGGGAATCCTCAGCGCCATCCCATTGGTTGCCGGCAAAATTGGTAAGAACCTGTATTGAAGCCACCTTTCCATGAATCCAGAGCTGCACCATGCGCTCAGAAACCCAAATGCCATGGTGTGCAAGTTGTTTGTGGACCTGGGTCAAGGGAAGCTTGGGGTCCTGCTGCAGGAGATCAAGCATAATTGGTTACGCCTCAGTGATTTGTGACTTGGGGGCCTTCTTGGGCTTCTTGGCTGTCCCAATCAGATTCCCCTTGTTTATTAGATTGTTGAACTCCTGCATTACAGTGGCTCGGTTAAATTGCAATTGGGTTGCAATCTGTTCCCAGGACAGACCCTGCAGGTTCAGTGCCACAATTTTTTGGAGAACCTGGGTGGTGATGATTTGCTTCTTGGGGCGCTGGGCTGCAAGAGCTAAAGCCTGATTGGCTGAGGGGGGCAGGTCAGCTGGTGGCATGAAGTTGTTCCAAATCAAGGTTGCTATCCTAATTGGTTGGTTGACGGGCAGCTTGTGTGGGGGTGGGTATGAGAGCAGGGACAGAGCTAGACACTATGTGACTACTGAACAAGTCAAAGCCATAGGGGTCAGGATTCAGGTCTAAATGTTGGCTTCCTTGTTACCCGTCTCAAAGGCTTGAGTGTAGACGGGTGCATCCACATCCTGAGTCTTGCCTCCATTGAAGCTGGCTTGGCTGCTGGGGAGGTTGAAGATATTGCTTGTAAAAACCATTGTAAAAAAACCTAGGATAAAATCACTAAAAGTAGAAATTTTAAAATTTAATGAATTATTTTTATTGTAATCTTGAGTCCATATTTGGAAGGTTCTCAAAACCATTCCATGCAAATCAGGATCCATAAAAATGAATAAAATGCCTCTGTTCCTAAATTGGATAGCTGTTGATTGGCTGTTAAATTGATAGTTTTCTATTTCAGGCTGCTCATACTACACATCTTGTGTGAGTTCATTTTGTTTTGTGCTTGTGTAATCTTGCTTCTAGATTGCTCCAATTTTGTTTCACTTTAGTCCTTCTGTCAGTGCCTCATATGAATCCTGCTTGGATTATAATATACTCCGGAATAACATCCATCCATTTCAGTTGTTGTGTCAGTTCATTTTGTTTGTGGTTTGAACTACACCGCTTGATGTTTGATTTAATTTCATATGATGGGCTAGTGAAATTTTGTTTTTGGTTTGACAGTTCATTTATTAACCAAAAATATTTAAATTAATTGAATCCTGAATCTTGCGCAACTTGGATTTTTTTTAAATCTGAATAATTTTTGCTTGTCGCCATAGCTTTTAAAACTACTGTATCATTTTTAGTGGAAGTACAGTGTTTTTAACATAATAATGTTCAAGTCTTCATTTTATGATATGTAAGTGGAATATTCTTGATATCTTTGAATATTGTGACTTATAAATAAGATATAAGACTATATCTTTTATTAAGTATAAAACTGTATAGTATAGCTTTAATAAGAAAGTAATGTACTTTATATTATTTTAATGATAGACTTCTATACTTTTTATCATTGAAATAAGATCACTAATAAACCAAAATACCTAAAATCATATGCTTGCATCATGCAGGAAAAATACTTTATTTTGCTTATACTGAAGTATTATTATAGCTTTACTTAAGCTGGAAATTAAATTAACCTTTTTTATTAAACTTATAGTCTATAAAGCAGTTTTTTGTGTAGTCTCATATTTTATATTCAATTGAATAGAGTTACATATAAATTCTAGTCTAATTTTACTTTTGAAACTAAAATAAACTTTCTTTTGAAAACAGCTAATTTAAGAATATTTTTATTATCTATTACATATTTTTTATTGCAGAAATGAATTCCTTGGGGTTTCTCTAGTCTAGAAATGATTGTAATACATATAGTTTTATATTATAAACTGTATTTTATTCTGCTTCAAATTTAACCTCTGGAAAATCAATTTTTGCACTTTGATCTTTGATATTTTTGATTTTGCACC
Source organism: Entomophthora muscae (assembly GCA_014839935.2). Lineage (NCBI taxonomy): Eukaryota > Fungi > Entomophthoromycota > Entomophthoromycetes > Entomophthorales > Entomophthoraceae > Entomophthora > Entomophthora muscae. The sequence goes on along the minus strand of QTSX02003936.1, from coordinate 27,198 downwards.
CTTCATTGTGTTTCAATTTTTGCACTTTTTGGGGATCCCATTTTCGATTTTTGCACTTTCTATCTTAGGAACTTTGACCTAAGGAACTTGCCCTTTTAGGTAGGGATGCTTTGCCTCATCACCAACTAGTGTTATGATATCATTGGATTTATACTTATTGCACCTCTTTAAGCAGATAAGCGGTTCCAATCAATTCCCAATTTCACCCCTTCACTGCCTTATGATTATGGCATGTTTCCTAAATCACTCATTCTAGTATATAAGTTGAGATTCAAAAAATAATTAACTATCAATAAATCATTTCCTCAAAACTACTCTTTCAAGTACTTTGCTAGCTAAACCAAATTACCAGGATTAATCCTCCTGGTTTACACATGGTGATCCTGCTCAAATCTAGCTAGCACAAGTTCAAGTCCAAGCCACAAGTTACAAGTCCAAGTCAAGTCACAAGTTCAAGTCCTAGTCCTAGTCACAAGTTGCAAGTTCAAGTTCAAGTCCAAGTCAAGTCAAGTCACAAGTCACAAGTTACAAGTTACAAGTTACAAGTTCAAGTCAAGTCCTAGTCCTAGTCACAAGTTACAAGTCAAGTCACAAGTCAAGTCCAAGTCAGTCAAAATGAGTCAGGCCAATATTGCACATGTCCCTTCTCCGTCTGTGGAGGGGAAGAGATTGGTTTCCACACCTGAAGGTATCCTGGTAGCCCGCTCAATGGCCTGTTGTAACTTCCCAAAGTTTTCAGGAAAGAATATCAAATGGTGGGTTACACAGTATGAGAAGTTCTTTGTACAGTATTTTATTCACCAGGAAGATATGGTTTTTAATGTCTGCCAATTACTCTCTGAGAAGCCAGCCAAATGGCATGACATGGTCCTAGAGTTCAATAGCTGGGACAAATGGAAACCACTGGCCACTAAGCGTTTTGGGAATACACATATGGATATTGTAAAGAAATTAGAGATGATCCATATCCAAGACTATAAAACTATTGAGGAGTTCATTGATGCCTACCATGTCCTTGTCTGTCTTAAAGTCTTTGAAAGACTTATTTAAGAGAGGCAGTGTTATGATATCATTGGATTTACACTTATTGCACCTCTTTAAGCAGATAAGCGGTTCCAATCAATTTCCAATTTCACCCCTTCACTGCCTTATGATTATGGCATATTTCCTAAATCACTCATTCTAGTATATAAGTTGAGATTCAACAAATAATCAACTATCAATAAATCATTTCCTCAAAACTACTCTTTCAAGTACTTTGCTAGCTAGACCAAATTACCAGGATTAATCCTCCTGGTTTACACTAGCTTCCGACTCTGGGCCATCCAAGCTAAAACGGGAATATCAAAATTCAAAAAATTTAAAATACTTCTTTTAAATGAGTAGCTAAGAGCCAGAAACTGGCCATGAGTGGCTGGAGCTTGGTCGAAACAGCCCTAGTTTTAGTTAGCTTTGAAATAAATTTAGTTTTAAATAAAAAATTAAACAAGCTTACTTTAATTTAAAAATCCAAAAGCTAAACAACAGAAAAGAAATCAATTAAGCCAACCTATTTTTTTCTTGCTATCATATCTTTGATTTCTCATTTTCTATTTTGTTATAAGCTGTTAAATTATGGGTGCTAGATCCTCCTGGAAAGGTGTTTTCTTTGTAGCTTTCCCTCACCTCCGCAAGGCTATTGCAGAAAAACAGCCCATCAAAACAAATGCTCGAGCCTGCACGATAATTCCTTCTTTTGTTGGTGCGAAATTTCTAGTTCATAATGGAAAGAACTACATCCCTATTAGCGTTTCAGAAGAAATGGTTGGACATAAGCTTGGTGAGTTCGTCCCCACTAGGAAGCCTTTCCATTATCGTCAAACAAAGAACAAATGAGTTACTTTTTGTTCTTTCCTGGCAATTTTCGTTATCATAATGATAAAATGCCCGTACCCATCATATTTTTGGAGTCTAAAGATAATTTTATCTAGGATAAAGGCTCCTTTACTATTGTTTAGTATATTGCATCTATTATTTTAATGCATTTATGAAGCTCGCTTCGGAAAACATTTAGATTACCATAATATGATCTCCCAAATAATAACTAAATATTTGGTATCATAGTACGATTTTAGCTTTATCTCTCATTGATTCTATTTTTTAAAGCTTTCTTCCATAGTTCTTTTAATTTATTAATAATTTCAAAATATTTTATTAGCAGTTTCTACTACAAGTTTCTCTTTTCAAGTATTAGTGATGATTTAAATAAAATTTTAGCTCTTACTGACAGATACCACCTTATTTTATTTCAAGAAACATATATTCTTCTTCCTTATTTTTTAATTTTCTGGTAACCTCAACATTTCAAAGAATACAATGCTTTTCATTGCAATCTCTTTAGAATGGACAGATGACTATTTTGCGCTGCAGTTGTGAAGCTCAAATTACAACCTTTTTCAACTTTTAAATCTATTTGAAAATGTGGGATTAATACTTCACTGTAATCGGAGAAAATCTCTGCTCGAACAAAAAATTATGAAATGGAATCTATTGTCCTCAATAATATTGAGTAAAATAGCACAATTTTTAGAGTTCAAGATTAAAACATAATTTTTATCTCATTGGCCCGATAATTACATTTCAGCTTAACATTCATAAGCCATTGCTTAAAATGTGGAAAGTCTCATCAAGGAACGTAAACCCATATTTTTACTTTAAGTTTTAACAAAATAAGGCTCGAAAGCTGTTCACAATAAGAAAGCTTCAATTCAAAGATATGGTATACTTTGTTCATACAATGATGTGCTTTCGGGGCAGGAAGATGTTCCGTCGACCAATTTTCCATCAAAAATGACGGAAAATTGGTCAATGGAACTCATTTTAAAATATTTTTTGACTTTTTTCTTTTGATTAGCTTGGTTTTACTAATGCTTAACTTAAGCCAAAAACCATTTTTTTAAATCAACAGGCTATTTTCCATCATATGGCTAAATTTTATTTTTTTGCTCATTTTTTATATGGAATGAAAGAAAATTCCAAAAACAAAGTGAAATTCAATACCATTTGAAAACAGACAGATTTTCTGTCAAACCTAATAAGTTTGAACTGGCATCTAATCCACATTAATAAAAAAATACAATCCCTTAATTATATTAATTCTTTATCTTTTAAGATTTATTTAAACTTCAATAATGGAAAAAGAAATGTTTTTGCATTAAAAAATAATAGATTATGACTTATTTTATTATATTATTCATACCAGTATCTTAATACTGTAGTGTCAGAACCTAATGGCAAAAAGCGGGATTGTTAAATCCTACATCCAAATTTTGAATTGCATCCGGAAGCAACTCAGTTGAGTGAAAATTAAAATATTTAATATGATCAACCATTTAATTCAACATTTTTTATTTATTTTAATTTGCAAATTTTGAATGCCTACTGCAGATATGTTAAACCGGGCTTCCCTCCTTGCCTGCTAACGTATCTAATGTTATGGATCAATCTGATGGCAATATCAAACTGTGGGCACTTCCTCCTAATTAGGAGCACTGCCAATGTGACCTGCAGATCCCCGCACGAGTTATTCCTTGGCTTCAAACCTTACATGGAACATGCCCCTATGCCACCCCCTTGTGGCCTTGTGGCTTTCCTCATATAGTATTTTAATCACAATATTCTACAATAAACAATACCTTATTCTATTCATTTCTGTCATTTCTATTGGACTGTTGTCTTCCCAATCAAATACTGAACTCTAATTGGTTCAGTTGCAACAGTGGTAGCAGTGGTAGGTTCATGACCTACCTAAAAGAAAAATTCCCCCCAAGAAAGGATGGAGTATGGGCTGTATGGCTACTCCCCATCAAGAAACTTTCCTTCCAATCCCCAAGGGGGACATCCCTGAGGGGTATGTTATCTACCTGGGCCAGCTGGTGCTCACAAACGTTTACAATTGACTCCGCCTTGGGCAGCGCAACACAAGTGTCATCCTGCCTCAATTGGACCTTTCTCAATGCATGCTAAATCTCCAACTTAGTTCTTTTGCAGGTGGTATTGAAGGAGCTGACATTGTCAGTTGGCTCCACTCTACCAAGACCCACCTTTGTATCTGTCAGGTGCCTGAGCTCATGTGGGTTGCCACCGCTTCTGGGCGCCTTACAGGGCCTGCTGCAGTGTAGTTCACCAACTGGGCCAGTCAAGAGATAGATGTTACTTGGACATTGCAAAATCCTGCTACAGTGAAACCTTTTCACCTATCGTGGTGGGAACTCCCCTCCTGGCCATTAAACAGACCAGATCTGTCCCTGCATATCTTGCAGCTTGGCAACAAGCCCTTGCTGCCGCCCCAGAAGCCATCCCCAACAAGAATGCCATGCTCCTTACTCTAATAGTCAATGGGTTAAAGCCCCATATCTGCAAGTGGGTTCCCGTAGGTTGCTGCACCTCCATTGATGACTGCTACAAGGCCATTGTGGAGGTTAACAACCAGGCCTCAATGGGCTTCTGCTGTACCAGTGACGCTCCATCCCAACCCTGTACCACACCTGGCAGTGGCCACAATCAAGTAGGCTGCTGCCAGCCCTGTCAGCAGGATAATGGGACTAAATGCCCCTGCAAGGGTGAGCTCCAATTAGCACAAATTGAGGACCCAGGAAAAGCCTGGGGGTTGTAGGCACAAGAGGTTCTGCAACCCCACTTGACCATTGATCTCAATATCTTCTTGCAAAGAACCCCTGTGATTACAATGTGCATGAGGTTGAAACTCTTGACGTCTTTCAGGTCCACAGTGACAGCCCTGTACTCCAGGCCAGCCATTCTTCAAATAAAGTAACCCGCTTGGCCTATCTCTTCCATTTCTGTGGGAACACTCACAAACTTTTGGTATACACTGGGGCCAATCACACTATGATTGACCAGGTGTTTGCAGATTCTCAGCAGCTGGACCAAGTGCTCAGCCAATTCAAAGCAGTAAAAATAGCTGACTCTCACATAGAGGCAATTACCCATGAGACAGTACCCTTCTCTGTGAGAATGGGGAACATCCAGGTCAAGCTCTCTAGGCCAATTATGGCAGGGCTCAGCCACAATTTTATTGCTTGTCTTGAATGGCTGCGGCACAACTGCCCCTATATTGACTGGGATATGTCTGTAATCACCCTTAACAGAAATGGGGTGGGTTTTCATATATATCCTATCAAAATGAGCAAGTTTCTCCATGATACTATGTTTTTCAGAATCACAGAAATGGGTATGTATTATTTCAAGGGGGGAAACTAGACTTTAATCAATGCTCAGTCAAAGTTATCCGCGCCAAAGCACTTGCGGCTCTCCCCTTGACCACTCCTCTCCCACCAGCACTTGCTGCACTCCTCAAGGAATATAAGGACGTCTTCAGCAAAACACTGGACCAATTGCCCCCTCCCCAAGAGATATAACATGCTGTACAACTACAAGGGCCACTTCCCAAGGCACATCCTCTTTATTGTCTGACGCCCAAGGAAGACAAAACTCTCTGTCAACTCTTTGTAGACACACTCAACAAGGGCTCCACCTGCCCCTCCCTCACACCCTATGGGGCTGCAGCCTTCTTTGTAGCCAATAAAGATGGGTCCCTTTGGTTGGTGACCAACTACTGCACCCTAAACAAGGTGACTGTCAATAATAAATACCCCCTGCTGTTGATTGACAACCTGTTTGACACACTCACGGGTGTGAAGGTCTTTAGTAAGATTGATCTCACCATGGGGTACAACCAGGTCCACATTGCACCAGGGGATGAGGCAAAAACTGCCTTCTACACATGCTACAGATTGTTTGAGTGCTGTGTCATGAACTTTAGAATGACCAACACTCCCTCCACCTTTACCATGTTGATGAACAAAGCATTTGAGGATATGATTAGAAAAATTTTTGTTGTGTACCTTGAAAACATCATTGTCTTCAGTCAAGATCAAACCACACATCTCCATCACCTCTGTGCTGTCCTCAACACCCTTTGTAAAAACCAGCTGAAGGCCAAGCCTTCTAAATGTGATTTCCTCATGTCAGAGCTCCTATTCCTTGGGCACACCATCTCTTCCCAGGTAATAAAGTCTTACCCTGCCAATATCAAGACAATCAAAATCATGTCACCTCCTACCAATGTGGGCCAGGTGTGTACATTCTTAGGCATGATTGCCTATATGCGCAAGTTTATCCCCAATTGCAAAGAGCTAGTTGCACCTCTTACCAAGCTCCCAAACACCAAACAGCTCTTTCATTGGACCCCTGCCATATATCAAGCCTTCAAGAAGTTGAAGCAAAGACTTAAAACTGCACCTGTATTGCAGTTCCCCAATAAGAACTGCCAGTACAAACTTGAGACTGATGTCTCTGACAGAGCCATAGGGGGTGTGCTACAGATGGAAACTGACAAAGGTGTCTTCTTTTCTGTGGCCTATGAATCCAGGAAGCTCACTGACTCAGAGCAACACTACCCCATACATGACAAAGAGTTAGCAGCAATTGTGCACTGCATCAAGAAATGGTGTTGTTACCTGGAAGGAGCCACCTTTCCCCCTGCGTCCTGACAGACCATAAGTTGCTCCAGTACTTCAATACACAGTCTCATTTGACACAATGTCAGGCAGGCTGGGTCAAATGTCTGTCCCCTTACCAGCTACGCATCAAATACAAGCCTGGAAAGGAACTTGTCACTGCTGACACCCTGTCCAGGTTATATGTAGCGTCCATCACGGGGGACAACAGCCTACCCCCAGACTGGTCAATGCTCTACCTGCGTCTTGAAGCAGCCTGCTACAAAGGCCTCAACTCTGTGACTATCTCCAAATTAAAGGACAACAAAATTTAGTTCACCATGGATGCTGACAACGTCTTTTGTTGGGCAGAGACCAGTGAGAAGACACTGTATATCCCCATCACCCAGCAAGGAGATACCATACTGCATTACCACTGCACCTTGGGTCACATCAGAGGACTTAACCTCTTTGAAATAATGAAGTGTAAAGTTTGGTGACCTCATATGCGCCAAGACATCTTGGACCTCCTCAAAACATGTGTGCTGTGCAAAAAGAACATGTTAAAGCCTACACCTCCCAAGTCTGTCCTGCCCATCAAAGCCATGGAACCCTTCAAACAATGGACCCTCAAAATTGTTGGACCCCTCCCCAAAGATAGGCTAGGCAAGATGTACATCATTACAACCATCAATTATTTCACCTGCTAGCCAGTAGTGTGGGCAACCACTAACCACACCACCATCACCTGCTTTATTGGTAAAGAGATTGTGGCCTGTCATGGGTGACCCAAACGTCTTATTACAGATGGTGGGCCTGAGCTTGTGGGACATGTCATGAAGGCGTACTGCACCAAAAACACCCTCCAAAGAATATTCACAACCCCCTACCATCCCCAAGCCAATGGGCGTATAGAGTGTCTAAATGGTTCACTGTTCCAACTGATTGCTAAGCTCTAACAGGAGCACTCTAACACTTTGTGGCCTGAACATCTGCCCACTGCTCTACTTATCTTGTGAGCAAGGATCAACAGGGGCACCAGGTTCAGCCCCAGCCCCTTGGCCTTTGGAACAACTGAAAGCTTGATGGGCGTAGAACAAGGGAAATTACAATATGTGGTTCCTGGGAAGCCCCCCTTGTTGCCTACCCCCTCCCTGAGCCAGTGGTGTACCAAAGCCTGAGACATTGAACACAAGCAAATTGAGGGGGATACAAAACATCTGGAGGCCAGATACGTCATAGGTGACCCTGTCTATGCCCTTAACCCTAATTAAGCCAAATTAGAACCCAATCACCTGGGGGCCTTCAAGATAGCCGCAATTTATGACAACCACGCCTATTAACTTGAAGATGCCCAAGGAAACACCAAGAAGCTTCACTATGATTGCTTGTGCCCCTGACACTCCATCCCCACACAAAGGTTGTTTGTGTGGACCTTCCCAGATCTCCCGCAAACTCCAATCCTGGTGTCTGACAACAAACAGGGGGCAAGGGGAGTTGCAACCAAGTTTCCCTCCTTGCCTGCTAATTTATTTAATGACATGGATCAATTTGATGGCAATATCAAACTGCAGGCACTTCCTCCTAATTAAGAGAGCTGCCAATTTGACCTACTGATCCCCACACAAGTTATTCCTTGGCTTCAAAACTTACATTAAACATAACACTATGTCACCCCCTTGTGGCCTTTTGGCTTTCCCCATATAGTATATTAGTCACAATATTCTACAATAAACAATACCTTATTCTATTCATTTCTGTCCTCTCTATTAGACTGTTGTCTTCCCCAATCAAATACTGAACTCTAATTGGTTCAGTTGCAACAGATAGTTCAACTAACTAAAGACAAATTCCATCAAACAAATGTGGAATACATGGATCAAAAATGTGGGATTCTAATGTATGATTTGTTATTTTCTGTAAGTCTAACAAATCATAGACAACATGAAATAATTATCATACATGGCATTGCAAGATAGTCAAATCCAAGAGCTGAATTTTGAATCATAATTGAGATGAATTTAAAATAAATTTAATTAATGGTTGTCTTAAAATAGAAGGCAAAGAATCTGATGTTAATTTTTGTCAAATTTTTTGAGAATCACTGGCATTCCTGAAAATCTCATAATTTCATGCTAAGACAACTAAAAATTTATATCATAATACTCACTAAATTAGGCATATTTAACTATAAAATTGGCTAAAATATACACTCATCTTATTGAGTTAAGTTTTTAAATAAAAAATATTATGTTTTCTTCTTCTGTTAACCAAGCCAACAAGCTGATCCTTGGGTGTGAGAAAACCATGCAGGAGTACAATGGGTCTGCTAGTAGTAAAGACCCCATCTATGGCATCCCCAAACCTGTGGGCCACTCTCCAAGCATTTCCCAGGAGTATGTTTGTTCTTCTGCTTCATCTAGTATGGCCCTATTTGCACATTATGCACAGGCTACTACCAACCAGAACCATGTATAGACACTGCCATTCACAAATAATCAATCAAATCAGGCTGTTACCTGGAGAAGAAAGAATTCAGTTTCAGCCAATCATATGAAATCATTTGGTTTCAAGACAGGCACATATTTCCCCCAGTCAATCAGTCTGCAGGACGCAGAAGAAATCCTATCACCTATAAAATTGTTCTGGAAAGGGTTAAAAAAGGGATGTTTATGTCCTTTGGGGAAATACAACTGTGATGGGTTTTAAAAGTTCACTGTGGCTGCACCCTACAAGCCCATGTCAAATTTGCTCCTCTTCCCAAGAAGACACTAACTGGGCTATATAAATCAACTGACAGTTATAAAGCCCACTCTTTCATGTTAGCCATAATGAAACATGACCCCCAAATGCCCCTATCCCAGGTGCACCTCCAGCTGGGACTCCACAGCATCTTTATCAACAAGTGTGAAGTTGACGGGGTTATCACCTTTGGTTGCATGGCTGTATTCTGTATTGTTAGCCTGTGTGAATTGAGTACAATTAGTACCTATGCCAGTCATTATGTTTAAGTTCAATGAAGTGGGTACAATAATGTAGTTTATTGAAGGCTTCTTTGGCTCAAGACTTATGAGAAGTGTAGTGTAAGGTGTAAAAGATGTGTTTGTGTTGCCTGCAAATGGTGTTATATATACTATTCTGGGTGTATGTCTGTTTTCCTCTATCTAACCTTGGGTCTTTAGTCCTTTCTGTGATTCTAATCATCTGACTTAAAAGAATCTAATTGGCTGCAACAGGGGATGTGATGTTAAATCCAGAGGCAGACAATGTCTCTGGCGTACAGCTTGCCTCATGATGTACTCTGGTTAGTTGCACCATAAAGTCACATGATGGTTTTCTGACTATTTTTCGCCAGGTGAACCCTTCTTTTCTCATGTAGCTGGGATTATTTCTTGATGAAAGGGTATACCTGCTGCATTCAGGAGTGGCAAGCGCTCTACCCATGTCTTTGGCCTAATAAGGGAGCAGCTCAAAATTAGATGATGCAATTCATGAGTGATTTGGCAGCCAATAACAAGTCAGATTTACTGGTGTATAATCCTCAATTCAGTTTAATGATTCAGATTGTGAGTGACTTTGAGGGGTTTAACAGTGGTGAATGTTCCTTGTTTCTACCATTAGTGGCATAAGTTGAGCAGTGTGCATCTATTCAGGGTCCCGCAGTGATCCTGAAAAGTGGGGGTTTAAGAGTTGTTGCGCTTTTTGAATTACAGCGCCACAATTATTTGAGATTATAGGGCACAGGAAATTTTCCAGAATACAGTCATATGTGAGGATATGAGTAGTACTGTATCAGAAGAGCCAGGATGGAACAGAACCATGATTATTGCCCAGCAATGGCTTCTGATTATGCAGAAGCACTTAAGGATTAGGATAAAGGTCAACCAGCGTAAGGATAATATAAAGATGGTTCAAAGATGATTTTATTGTAAATGATTAATCTTCTTATACCTTCTGCAAGGGTAATCTCTGGGCTGCTAGCAATGTATTATAGGACATTCTAACACGCCTCAAATTTGGTTATTTATTAATCTAGGTTTGGCGCTTATCACACGTCAACCAATAGAACATTTTCATCTTCACCCAGCACAGGTGATTCTTTCTGGCATGGAATAATTTAGTACTTCAGGATCACTTCCTACTTCTCTGGTATACTGCAAGCTTAATGCTTATTATGTGATAATAATGGGAATTTGAGATTATGGGGAATCAAACCCAGCGCTTTGGTGCTCAATGTAAAAGTAAAGCAACGCCTTGGCGCTTGCAATATTTGCCAGGCAGTACTTGACGTAAAAGTAGTTTGGCGCTTTGGCGCCTAATCCAATTAGTAGGTGACGCTTGTGTATTTTTAAAGTGCTGCAGCGGCAAATCATGTCTCATTTAATTGCCGCGGCGGCGCTTATCATTTGCTAGTTTAAGGCTCAGGTCAGAAGATTACTGCTGATCCAATATGCATATAGTTTATACTACCAATTTATGTTATTTGGTAGCTGCAATTCATATCTACAGGCTCCGTCATAATTAGTATCATTGTATTTTGTACTACTAATTTATGGATTTGGTTGTAGCAATCCCAATCTGTGAGCTCCGTCATAATTGGCATCATTGCTTGGTCAAAATTACCAACAACATATAAGCAAGATTCATGTCAGTGTGGTTGGTGGGGTAGGTCCAGAAGGTATGACCTGCAGCTGCAATTTTTTGCAGCTCATTAATGCTGCTTCATCTCAGAACTTAACACAGCTGTGTGTAAAGCTTGCCAGGTAGCTTAATCTACCAGCATGGCCTTGAGCTCTGTTTTATAGGCATACTAATCTGTGGTGTTTGATGAAGCAGAGTAATATTTGACCCCCACTGTGGAAACCACCAGCAAAACTCTGACAAATCTATACAAAATTTGGTCACGCCTGTATATATCAGATTGAATATACTTTTTTCCAAAGTCTTAGATACTTGCTGAAATCTTGGCATAGGACAAGAAGATGCTGTTATTGCTTGTTTTCATTGTCCTTCCTTTGATAAAATTGATAACAACAGAATCATAAAGGCAGTGTCCACTAAAATGGACCCATTGAAAACTGGATTGGTCAATGTTCTTGCAGCAGCCACAACTCCATTAATCCATTAATTGACTGTTCTTTTATCATTAAAGATGTGTGGAGTACCAGTTGGAGCCGCACCTGGACTAGGAGCATTTGGGGTTTATGTCCCATGATGGCCAACACAAAATGGTAAGCTTTGTCACCATCAGTTGACATCCAGTCACCAGTCAGAGTTTTCTTATGAGGGGGACCACAGTTGGCATGGGCTTACATGGTTGTATTCATAGTGGACTTTTCAAACCCCAATGTGGTTGCTATTTTTTCAAGGGACATAAGCATCCCTTGATTTTGACCATTTACAGAACAAATTTAGGGGTGACTAGTTTTCTTCTGTGTCTTATAGTCTGATTAGCTGGGTGAGGGATGTTTCTGTCTTGGGAACTAAATGATGCCATATGCTTATATTTTTTTCACTTTTTACTTCCTTGGGTGGTCCCTTGGCTCAATTTGATGATTCCTGATGCCAATGTGAAAATGGGATTTGGGTTAGTAGCTGCTTGTTCATGGCTTGCAGACAGGGCTATTCTAGATTAAGCAGGAGGAAGAACACACTCCTTGGAAATTCTTAGAGAAGGGCCCACAGGTTGTGAATTGCCATAGACAGAGGCTTCACTGTTGGAAGACCCAGCATTCCCTGCATGATTTCATCAAGGCCAGGGAACAGCTCTTTTACTTGGTTGTTTTTAGAAGAAGACATAATAGTTTTTTACAAAAAAACTCAATAAGAGGATGTATATTTAGTAAATTTTATTTTTAAGTATGTCTAGTTTGCTTAATATTATGATCTAAATTTTGTTGTTCTAAACTGAAATAGGCTGATATTTTGAGAATGCCTGTGTTTTCTAAAAGAATTAGCACAAATCCACTCTATATCATTTGACTTCCTGTTTGAGATGCCCATAAATTATATTTATTTCAAATCCACCTCATTTTTGATCTGAAATTTGGTTCTTGGATTTGACAATCCTGCAATTTTATGTTTGTTAATTATTTCATGTTGTCTATGATTTTTTAGCCTTACAGAAAATACTAAATCATACATTAGAATCCCACATTTGTTTTATGGGGTTTGTCTTTAATTAGTTGAACTATCTGCAGTAAGGATAAAAATTTTCAAATTCAAATTAATCAAAAAATGTTAAATTAAATGGTTAATTTTATTAAATATTTTATTTTTTCACTCAGCTGAGTTGCCCGTGTTGGAAATTTTGACCAAGCAATGATGCCAATTATGACAGAGCCCACGGATTGGGACTGTTACAACCAAATCCATAAATTAGTAGTACAAAATACAATGATACTAATTATGGCGGAGCTTGCAGATATGAATTGCAGCTACCAAACTACATAAATTGGCAGTATAAACTATATGCATATTGGATCAGCATTAGTCTGCTGACCTGAGCCTTAAACTAGCCAATGATAAGCGCCGCCACAGCAATTAAATGAGACATGATTTGCTGCTGCGGCACTTTAAAAATGCACAAGTGCCGTGGCGCCGCTTAGCAATTGGATTAGGCACCAAAGCGCCAAACTACTTTTACGTCAAGTACTGCCTGGCAAATATTGCAGGTGCCAAGGCGCCACTTTACTTTTACATCAAGTGCCAAGGCGCTGGGTTTGATTCCCATAATCTCAAATTACCATATTTATCACATTAATAAGCATTAAGCTTGCAGTATGCCAGAGAAGTAGGAAGTGATCCTGAAGTACTAAATTATTCCATGCCAGAAAGGATCACCTGTGCTGGGTGAAAATAAAAACATTCTATTGGTTGACATGCAATAAGCGCCAAACCTAGATTAATAAATACCCAAATTTGAGGTGTGTTAGAATGTCCTAGAAGACATTGCTACCAGCCCAGAGATTACCCTTGTAGAAGATATAAGAAGAATTAGTCATTTACAATAAAATCATCTTTGAGCCATCTTTATTTAATCATTAATCTGGTTGGCCTTTATCCTAATCCTTAAGTGCTTCTGCGCAATCAGAAGCCATTGCTGGGCAATAATCATGGTTCCATTCAATCCTGGCCCTTCTGATACAATACTACGCATATCCTCACATATGACTGTATTCTGGCAAATGTCCTGTGCCCTATAATCTCAAATAATTGTGGCGCTGTAATTCAAAAAGCGCAACAATGGTGCTCACTACAGGGGGCACACATTTGCCTGTAGAAGAAGGAGTCAACTGGAAAACTGCTGGTAACTGCAGGCGGCACATCTGAGTGCAATAGGGACCAGCATCATAGGAAGCAACACATAATGTCAATGGGAAGGCGTCAGTTCAGGTTTCAAGTTCACACTGTGGTACAAGTTTAAAAGGATATACAACTAGAGTACAAGAATACATGTGATATCCTTGCAAAAATGCTTGAAAGCATTACTAAGCAGCAGGTTGTTACACCAATCCTGTTGAATGGGTGCGCTTAAGGCACACATTGTTTTGTTGAAGCACTACCAAGAAACAGGTTGTTACACCAACCCTGTTGTATGGGCGCGCTTAAGGCATACATCAATTCATGGAAGTGCTTTGAGCAGCAAGCTGTTACACTTACCTTGCTGCATGATTGTGCTCAAAGTACATTTGATATTACAGAAGCAAGCAAGAGCGTTCATAGGTTTGAACTGTACCAGCCACCTTTGCTGAATTAAGGGCCTAAGAAGTCAAAGGACTCAAAGGATACCCCACTCTTGCAAAGACTTGAGCAGTGCTGGTTATCTCTACATTGGAAACAAATGGCCAGTTGCTTACTCTGGTGCCAACCAAATTCCCACAAAGACAATTAGTCATGCAGGAGTTTTCTAGGCGCAACCAATAGTACCGCTACTTTATGTAAGCCTCCTCTAGGAAGGGGATCAATATGCTACTTCAGAAGAATAACTCTAAGTCAAATTCCTGGGGAGCAGACTTGCAAAGTTGCCGTAAGACCTAAACAGGCACACAATTATAAACAAAAAGACTGGGCACTCAGTTGACTGAATGAGCACCATATCTCTGAGAAAGATTCAAAAGAAGAGAATGAAAAAATAAGAAATTAAAAAATATACAAGAAGATAACAAAAATAAAGAATGAGCAAAAAAGATAATAAAAAATAATGAAGAGCCAAGCAAGTTTATTGTAAAAGGGAGTTCACTGGGGGCGGTCTCTGGGAGCAGGGGCGCCTCTGCGCAGCTGAGAGAAGAATGCTGCGGGGGGAGTGGTTTGGCAGTTGGCACTTTGGGGATGCTTTGCAGGGAGTTAGATGGTGACTACAGGGCGCTTGTGGGCAGGGAAGAGGTACCAATCATCATTGAGGCATTGACGCACATGCGCCAAGATCACCAGCATCTGAGCCCAGGCCAACTGAGAGTTCTGCAACATGGAGGTCCAGTTGCAGAGCAGGAGGCAGAGCTGGCTCACAGGCACAAGGCGACCCCAACCACCACAAGTGGAGAACACAGCCCCAATTGACAGGCAGTCCATCAGGGCGTCCTCCATGTAGGAGTAGGCCAGCGCCAACAGAACCTGGAGCTGATAAGCCAGAGCACAATAGTGCTTCAGGCAACAACCAGTGTAACCTGGCTGGCCAGGCTAGCAGCTATCAGAGGTGTACCACATGAAGTGACATGCAGCAGCAGCCAAGGGAAGATAGAGACTGGCATCACCAGTGCTTACCGCCAAGAGGAACGCCTTGAAGGTAGCCAAGAAGCGCTGGCAAGAGTTGCCCTGGATAGGAAGGTCCAGGGTTTGATGAAATGCTGGGTTGCCAACAAGCTCAAGGGCCTAAATCCAAGCCACCTCATCTATAAAGTCATTACAGATGGTGCTGGTATGGGTGTGCTGGGCAGAAATCTGACCAGGCGCCAAGGAAGCAGACTGCAGGCCTAGGCGCACCTCAGCAGCCAAATAAGAGGCATCATACCGGCTGTGGTAGAGCTCACCGGCACGGATAGGGGACATGATATTGTCATCAGAGTACATGGCCTGCACAAAGCTGAACATGGTCTCCTTGTGGTGACAAACACCAAACTTGTTTAACAGATTGGGGTAGTCTATGAGAACCTTGTCTGAGTTGCGCTGAGCGCAAAGCATCAACAACAGGGTGGCAGGAAGCTCACCAGAGGAAGGCAAGCACTGCAAGAAGGGGCACAAAGCACCAGAAGGACCACAGACAATAGGCGTACTGGGGACAGGAAGAGGCTTGTCAAATAAGGAATCCTCTTTGAAAAGGTCACCAGCATTGGAACTGGGAGAAGAATTAGGGACAGAGCCAGCCACAGTGGTGGCACAGTCCTGCTTGCAGAATTGGTCCTTGCTGGAGCAAAGACGGTTAAGGAAGGCAATCCTCACAGAGCGGGGCATTTTACAGAAGGCATTATGCTCCGCCTCACCCATGGTGGCCATCATAGTGTTGTATGCTTGGTGCATACTTTGGCGTTTGTTGTTGTTACTAGTTGGATTCATCTTGGAAAGAAATGAAGTAGTGCTTGGTCAAGTGGGGGGATATGTTGGGAATTTTGACCAAGCAATGATGCCAATTATGACAGAGCCCACAGATTGGGACTGTTACAACCAAATCCATAAATTAGTAGTACAAAATACAATGATACTAATTATGGTGGAGCTTGCAGATATGAATTGCAGCTACCAAACTACATAAATTGGTAGTATAAACTATATGCATATTGGATCAGCATTAGTCTGCTGACCTGAGCCTTAAACTAGCCAATGATAAGCGCCGCCGCAGCAATTAAATGAGACATGATTTGCTGCTGCGGCACTTTAAAATACACAAGCGCTGCGGCGCCGCCTAGCAATTGGATTAGGCGTCAAAGCGCCAAACCACTTTTATGTCAAGTGCCACTTGGCAAATATTGCAGGCGCCAAGGCACTGCTTTACTTTTACATCAAGCGCTGAGGCACTGGGTTTGATTCCCCATAATCTTGAATTACCATATTTATCACATTAATAAGCATTAAGCTGCAGTATGCCAGAGAAGTAGGAAGTGATCCTGAAGTACTAAATTATTCCATGCCAGAAAGGATCATCTGTGCTGGGTGAAGATGAAAACATTCTATTGGTTGACGTGTGATAAGCGCCAAACCTAGATTAATAATTACCCAAATTTGGGGCATGTTAAAATGTCCTATAAGACATTGCTAGCAGCCTGGAGATTACCCTTGCAGAAGGTATAAGAAGATTAATCATTTACAATAAAATCATCTTTGAACCATCTTTATTTTATCCTTACTCTGGTTGATCTTTATCCTAATCCTTAAGTGCTTCTGCACAATCAGAAGCCATTGCTGGGCAATAATCATGATTCTGTTCCATCCTGGCTCTTCTGATACAGTACTACACATATCCTCACATATGACTGTATTCTGGCAAATTTCCTGTGCCCTATAATCTCAAATAATTGTGGCGCTGTAATTCAAAAAGTGCAACAGCCTGCAAATGTGATTCAAAATTTGGACCAAGGATTTTCAAATCCTGCATAACTAAAATTTATTTTTGAAATTAATGTACTATATTTTTAAGTGGAACAACCTCAATTCAACCAACACAGACTGTCCACTAAATTATATGTTTCAAGCATTGACTTTTTTAGAATTTAATTATTTTTCCTTTACATTATGATTTGCTAAATATCTTGAGCCAATCTTAACATGTGTCATAGGTAGTAATTATTAACAAATAGGTGAACATTATTGGTTTTCATATTGAGTGGCACTGGTGGAACTAAATAGTTATGGATCTGTTGATGGCACACAGGTTCAGATTTGTGGGTTAAAAATCACTATGAATTGTATCAATAAAGGGGTTTCTTTTACTTAAATACCAAATTAATATTATTTTATTTTTATATTTTTTATTTAACTATTAATACTATATTTATACACTATTTGATGCATTAAAATAGAAAGATTTATCTCTGATTTTAATATATTTATGTATATCTAGCAATAACTGAATTTTTTACATCAGTAAAATAATACTATAAAGTTGAGGCATTATAACACTAAAGACTGCTTTAAGTCCCATTAAAAATAAAATATATAAATTTATAAAAAAAATTAAATCCAGGAATACCCTTTTTATTTGATTGGCTCAGAAGCAAAGGCATTGGGGATGAAGGATTCATAGTGCTTGTAGAAAGCTGCTACCACGTCAGGTGGAATTTAAAATTGCCAACTTCAAGAAGATTTAATAGATCTTCTGTATCCTGTGAGAGGCCTTTTTTAAATACATTCCTTATCCATCCAAATGCCTCCTTGATTAGATTAAAAATGAAGAATATGATGGGAGAAAGGGGAGCCTCATTGAACAGTCAGAGAGGCAGTGGCTGGAGGTGTGTCTGTTTTGTCAACTGGTGGGAACTCAAACACAACCTAATCTACTTTGTGGAGCCTAAAATTATCAAGAGCAACAATTTTGGTTATGCCACAATAATTGATCTGCAGGTACTCCTTGACAACTCAGAGAAAATCAAGGAATGACCCACTGTTATGGGAACTCTTAATCAATTGGTATTGGTCTAGACTGTGGGGACCAAGAAGCGTAACCATAGAATATGTCTGGGACCAGATAGTTTCACAAATGCTACACCATCCTTGGACCCCTTCTTGACCCACCTATACCTAGGCCTGAGTGCAAAGAAAAAAATAACTTGTCAATATAGAAGAACTGGACATTCCCTGTCTTCTTTAGGACAGATAAGTCTTAGCATAAATATGGCAATCCATTATTGTCTTCTTGCTGTTTCTGTTGTACAGAGAAATTCCTAGTACTTTCCAAGAGAAGCCAAGATTAATCATTGTTTGACAAACAAGTGTTTTTTAAAAAGAAAGCCCAAACTTGGTGGCAATCATTGATTGAAAAGCAAGTGATTCCAGGTGGCAATCTTTGGCTAACCACTGTTTGATTGCATCAATGTGTACATGCTGTAAGAGTTTTAGCTGTTGTTTGGCCTTTGTGGATTTTGTGGTTTGGCTGGTGTTATCATATGTGGTATTGACTCTATTAACATATCTTGTTGTGACATTGAATTGGGACGCAATATTCTAAACATACATTTCTCTGGTTAAGCACTTGAAAAAAGCTTTAAGCTTACTATCTGACAGCTGATGCCTTCCCTTGGTGGATACTGCGTAATCTAAGCTATCTTGAGAGACACAATGAATGAGGGCCTTTGTGTAGAACACAGCATCATTCTTGCTTACAAATGCAATGTTGGCTGTATAATATACCACTGGTGTATATGACTCTTAAGTTATGGCCAAGGGCTCATAATAAGTATCAAATACTCTGGGACATAAACTGGCAACTCTGAGTTCCAGAGTGCAGGGCTGTGTTACAACAGGGTAAACAGTTGAGGTGTATGTAGCCTCATTGTTCCCAATGACCTTGGTATGAGAGACTTTTGTGGCAGGCTATGAGAGCGGCTTCTGTCTGGGATTCAAGCTACTTTTCCTGGCTTGTGATATGGGAGGTAGTTGGCTTGCACTGGCTTCTTGAGGGACCTGTGCATCAGCTTCAACCTGCTTAATTTGTATTATAGGTCTATTCCTGGACCCTCTAGGGTGTCCTCTTGGACAGGCTTCCCTGCAGCCTGTTGCATGAGCTGTTTGGGAATGAGATAGTATGTCCATAAATATAAAATAAAATATTTTTTGTATTAAATATGTGTTTTGTTTAGATCTTTAGTTTAGTTTTGGGCTGTTGTTTTCTCTTGGTTTAGCCTTGAATAGTAACAGAGTTTCTATATTAGTGATTTGAAGTGTATAATATTTTATAAGAGGCTATTTTAGACAATTTTACACTCTATTTGATTTTCATGTCTAAACATGGTTATCAAGATTAATTTTTTGTTTGATTTTAGTCTTTGTGAAGTTTCTCAATTTGGGCTACTATTTCCTAGTTTAATTATTGTGTATTCAAAGTTGCTTTCAGTTCTCACAATTATTAAAGTTTATTACTGGCTTTCATTTGTGATTTAAAATTTGGTTATTGGATTTGAAAATCCTTAAATTTCAAGAAATGTAGTAAACTTGATGAAAATTGTTGTGTTCAGCTCTTGGGGACAACATCCAAGAGGACACAACTGGAAACCTTTATTATGAAAGGTTTGAGGTTTGAATCTAGCCTTGGGTTAGCCTTTAGGGCAAAATTAAAGAGATGTACCTTGATTTCCCGGAAATATTAAAGATATTTTCCTTTTAGTTAAAAGAGGAAAATGATTGAATATTATAAAGGCCAACACAAATGTAAATAAGCTTGTCTTTATTCAGAGTGATAATTCTACTTATATAGTAGACTGGGAGCAGGGATTATTTACTAGATAGATAAGGGGACTGGTTGGGTTTAAAATTGTAACAGTATCAGAATAACTAAGGTATCACAATCTTGAATGTGTTGATATTGCAGTTGATCCATTTATGAAAAGAAGCAGTTGTTGGAGTCAAATGCAAACCCAACCAGGTCTTCACAAGCATTGAAATTTGCAGGCCATATAGAAAATTGCTTTGATAGCCCAGTTTATGACAAAAATGGTTGTCTTATTTGAACACTTTAAATCTGATTCCAGTTGATTCATTTTGTTTACTTGAAACATGCAGTTTGACTTGAAATTTTCAAAGTTTCTATGATTTTCTGCAATTTGAAATATTCAAATAAAAGTACAACAAATTAAATTTAATTAAAAAAGGCTAACCCACAAATGTGATTTAAATTTTGGACTAAGAGCTTTGATAATCCTACATTTTTACCATTAGGTTCTGAACTTACAGTAAAAATACCAAGTTTATCCAAGAATTCTTAATAATAGAATTCCTAAACCTATTCATATAAAATCTATAATTAATGTAACAACTTAATATATATTGGCAAGTTTATTTGGCTAAGCATCCAAAGTGAATGTTGTACAGCCACAGTTCCTTAATTAGATGGTCATTGATTGGCTGTAAAATTTTATTTTTCTGTTTTAGTATGTAAATATTATACATCTTGTGTGACTTCATTATATTTTGTGTCTGTAAAATTTTGCTTCTTGGTTGCTCTTTTTTGTTTTTCTTTACCTCTTCTGTTGATGCCTCATCTGAATCCTGGTATAATTATAATATATTCTGGAACATCTCACTCTATTTGACTTGTTGTACCAAGTTATTTTGTTTGTAGTTTGGACCATGTTGGTTGATCTTGAATGTAATTTTGTATTTTTTGTGAGCTTTATTGTGTTTCTTTTTTTGCATTTTTCCAGTTCACCAAAAAAATCAAATTATTTGCAATCTGAAACTTGTCCAACTAGGGTTTTGCTTAATTTTGAGTCCATTTTGTTTAAATCTGAGTTATTTTTGCCTAGTGTCATAGCTGTGAATGCTAATGTATGTCTTCCTGTTGTTTGTAAACATTCCAGTTTCTAACAAAGCACTTATTTTATAGTGATATAAAAATAATTTTTATTATGTAAAGCTATTTTTAAAAATATTTGATTTATTTTGTTATACAGGTTATCATATTTTCTTGTTTTGGTTTATCAAGGAAATGTTTTATATCAGCACATATTTAATGATATTTAGTTAACTATATTGTTGTAATTTTCTGTTTGTTTTTCATCTCTTATTAATTTTGTGAAATGACTTTGTCTTGACCACTTTATAAATATTGATCTATTAGAATTTATTGATACAATTATATATTGAAAGATAAAATAGATAATCAGGCCATAAGGTTTGTCAAGATTTTGGGATATTGACTAATTAACAGATTCAACCTATTAACACAGGCCAGCTGTCAATTGCTCTTAGGAATGATTTTAAAAAAATAATGAGGGCAACTTGGCTGCAGGATCAATGGATCAAGGACCAAATCACATCCTGACATTAATAAATTACTCATTCTTAATTAATGAGTGGAGCATGCAGATATTGTGTAATTGACTGGTCCATCTTAACAACCACCTCAATATGCACTTCATAATAATTATTATTCTAAACTTAAATTGCATCCTAGAATAAGAGGGCCGTCATAAGAACTGTCATCTGCATTACTGTAAATTCAGAACCTAAACGTAAAAATGCGGGATTGTCAAATCCTTGGTCCAAATTTCAAATCACTTTTGCAGGCAACTCAGCTGAGTGAAAAATAAAATATTTAATAAAATCAAACATTTAATTTGAATTTTTTGATTTATTTAAATTGGCAAATCTAGAATCTCTTGAGCCAATAACTCAACTAACAAAAGACAAAACTAAGCAAACAAATATGGGATACATGAATCAGGAATGCAGGATTCTAATGTACAAGTTAAGATTTCCTGGATTTCAAACAAATCACAGACATCATGTAAAACTTAAAAAATCTGAAATTGCGGGATTGTCAAATCCAAGAACCAAATTTCAAATCAAAAATGAAGTGAATTTGAAATAAATATAATTTATGGGTGTCTCAAAAAGGATGATAAAGGATCTAGAGTGGATTTGTGCTAATTCTTTTTTGGGATCATAGGCATTTTCAAAAAGCACCCTATTCCATTTTAGGACAGCTAAAATTTAGATGTTTGATTACAGTTAATTTTAAAAAATGCTAATAATAAAGCATCCTTAATAGTAATACATTAACACTTTTGTAGTAAAATGATAGTTTATCTTTCCCCCTCTTTTTCCTTGAAAAGAAGTTTGTTTGGCCCCTGGCTACGCTGGGGGCCAAAAAACTTTTAAAAAAATTCTGTGTCATCAGAAGGGTAGCTCATATATCCTTATATGGTTTTGTGGTTGCTATATTAGTGATTTAGAGTGCAGAATATTACATCATTTCCTGTTTAGACAATTCTGCATTTCATTTAATTTCATGTCTAAACATGGTTGTTGAGGTTGGATTCTTCATTTAATTTTATCCAAAGTGAAGCTTCTTGATTTGGGTTGGTGTTTCCTAGTTACTTACTGTACATTCAATTTGGATTCCAGTTCCTGCAATTATATCTGAGTTTACTAGTGGCATTCAAAAGTGATTTGAAATTTGGTTCTTGGATTTGACAATCCCGCAATTTCAAAAAACTTAGTAGACTTAATGAAAATGGTTGATAATTTGAATGCTTCAAAATTGATTCCAGCTAATTCATTTTGTACATTGGAAATATGCAGTTTGACTTGAGCTTTGTAAAGTGTCTATGGGTTCCCGCATTTTTAAAAATCCAAATAGAAACACAAAGAATTGAATTTAATTAAAAAAAGGCCATCCCGCAAAAGTGATTTGAAATTTGGACCAAGGATTTGACAATCCCGCATTTTTACATTTAGGTTCTGAATTTACAGTATGTCTAGCAGAGTCTACCATGAACTGGGCTGCCAGGCCAACCACTCTAAGATAAAGGGCTCCAAGCCTATTGTATTATAGTAGCTCTAATTAGATATAGTATAGTGTAAAAATCACCTCCACCAACTAGTAGCCAGTCAGGCTAGCTAGCCCTGGAACATGGCCCAGGTGGACAACTACGCCACTCAGGCCAAGAGATAGTTTTACAGTGTCAGAAAGGATACTAAGCTGTGAAAGTTGTCAAGCAAGCTCCCTTTGCAAACCACACCCACTTGAAGAGGCCAGAAAGCAAAAGGGACATCCATGTATTTTTAGGAATGGTAGGATATTTTTATAGGTTTATTCCAAATTTCTCTTGGACAGACAATTCCCTGTTCTATTTATTGAAAAATGGAATAATCTTCTTTTGGACAACAGCCTACCAGGAAGCCTTTGACACCCTACAAACTAGCCTGTCCTGTAGCCCAGTCATTATGTACCCTAACTTCTTAAAGCCCTCATTGTCCACACCAATGCTTCCTTGTCTGCTCTTGGGAATTTCTTTCCCAGAATGACAAGGAAGGTCAAGAACACCATGTTGCCTATTCCAGCAGGTCACTGAACATCCATGAACATTATTACACTGTTACTGAATGTGAATGCCTGGCAGTAATATACACCTACAAGTAGTTTAGGGTATATTTGTATGGATTTTAATTCACAGTTATGACAGATCATGCCAGCCTCAGTTGGCTCCATAATCTTAAGGAGCCCAAAAGTTGTCTAGCCATATGGGCGTTGAAACTCCAGGCTTTTGACTATACAATATTACATTGTCCTGGTGTCAATCACCAGAATGCTGACTTCCTTTTAAGACTTCACACTGTTGCAATAGTTGCAACACAGGCTGACCTTCTTTACAAAAAATGGTCAAGAACCAATTTGAGGATGAACCAGACAAAGTTCAGGTATTCTTTATGAACTCTGCCAGGATTTCAAGGTTGAGAATAAAAAATTTGTAAGTATCATGACAGTGCCAAATACATTTTTCCGAGACCTTCTGAGCACCCAGAGCTAATAATGGCAGCACACAAGGCCATGGGCCATCCATTAACTTCAGCTGCATTATTACTGGGAGTCCCTTCTCTTTGACATAAAATAGATATTGACCTACCGTACTGAGTGTCAGCACAAGAAGCCCATTACCAGTAAGCATCAGTACAAGGCAGTAGAGCCCAAGATTTCTTGGTATACTATCAGCATAGAAATGGTTGAATCTCTGTCTATGTGTGTTGGTTGATTGCGCTGCATCATTGTATCTATCAATCATCTCACTAAGTGGGTAGAGGCCAGAGCCCTTCAACACATTAGTGCCAAATCTACAGCCAAGTTTGTGTTGGAACAAATCATTCACTATCATGGCTGCCCTCAGTTTATTCTTACTGATAATAGTACAAATTTCACTGCTCATTTAATTCTGAAATTAAAAAAGCTCATGGATGTGAGGAGAGTGCTCTCTGTGCCATACCATCCTGAATCCAATGGGATGGTTGAGAGAGCTAATGGCACCCTGGTCAATATTCTGCACAAACTGGCAGACATCCACATCTCAGAGTGATATATATTCTTGCCTACTGTTGTATTTGTGTACAACATTCTGATTCACAGCACAACAAGGCTCTCTTCATTCCAGCTTATGATGGATGGCACCCAGACATTCCACCAATTTTATTTCCATCAATGGAAGATCCCATCAACATCACATATCAGCAGTATATGTCACAACTAGCTGAAACACTTATCAAGCTTCAAGAAGAAGCTTTCATCAAAACCTCCCTCACCAGTAATAAAAGACGCAAGACTGTTAACACCAATTGACTCATCCTTGCTGAGCTCAAAATTGGCACTCAGGTTTCATATCACAACAGAATTATTTGAAAGGCTCATAATCTTGACAGCATCTGGAAAGGCCCCTTTGAAATCATCAAGAAGACTTCCCAGGATGTTTACACTATCAAGAATCTGGAAAATGGAAGACTTGTCAATAGAGTCCACACCAGATTTCTCAAGCCATGTTTATCTATCTCTAATATTGGCTCTCAATAAATTACACAATTTTCTGAAATACTAAAAAGAAAAAGATTTTAGGTAAGTGGAAAGTTTATTAAAAGACAAAAACTAAATGTCCCCTTCCTGATACTTAGGGTCTTCAACATCATTACCTTATTGGCTGTTCACCAGGAAGTTTCCTCTATGCATACAGCAGGCTGCCAACCAAAGACTATGAATGGACACAAAAGAGAGTTTCTTTCCTTCAACAAACCAGTATTTTTCAGCCTGCAGACAAAGACGCTGCTCTGCCAGGACTATCTTGGAAAATCAAACAAAAGGAATGGGAATGTCTGCAGAGACAGTATGCATACGCCAGAGTTCCACGTCAAAAGGGAAAGCACATGATAATATCATACAGTCTAACATGAAATCAGATATGTAACAATAATATTGTGGTAATGGGCTCTCAAGCCATCAAGCTTATTCCAAATCTTCTATCATTGGTCAGCCATATCTTCAGCATTAGCCATTGGCAGGCTAAGATTGGGAGTATGCATTATGTTCTTATATTGCACCATACCCTGAACTGCCTGCTGGTTGGCTCTGCTGTCAATAGCAGCCCACACACTTTGAACAGCACAGCAGATACAGCTGTCTCACACATCAGAGTTGCCAGCCCCCAAGGACAGGTACAGCACTGGGAAGCTATCTAGCAACCCAACCCAAGAAGAAAACACCTGCAAACCAAATTCAAGGATATAACTCTGGCACACTTGACCCACACCTTCAGTGTTGTCAGTCTTGACCAAGAGTTCCTCAAACTGGTCCCCAAGGAGCTCCACTAGGTCTTTGTCCTCAACTGCATGAAACCTCTTACTTGATTGTATGATACAGTGTTTGAGATTAAGGTGCAGGCACTGGGCCATCACCACAAAAAGAAACTAAGGAATTATATACATTCCCAAATAAAGTTGGGAAACAGAAACCCCCTCCTTGCCCAATTAGAATAGAGGCACAGGTTTAAAGTTGGGCTGATGGCTGTCACCAGAACAAAAAATAAAGGCACCAGAATGTGGATCTACTACCTCAGGAGCCTTTTCCAAGCTACAAGGACAATTACAAGGAGAACAAGTCTGTGCCTTGCTAGGGCGCTTCTTACCACCAACAGAATGATGGTCTTTGGCAGAATCCTCTGCTGGAGTTTTATAACAGTTTTTGCCTGGTACTGGTTCACCAAAAAGAGTGGCTGGGGAATGTGAGGGTACCATGATTTCCAGCCTAGACCACAACAAGCCAGTATCAGACTGACAAAGGCCATAAAGAAGTGCCACCTTGGCTTCCTTGGAAACCCTGCAAAAATGGTGTATGTCCTCCTCCAACATCTGTGCCACCATCTGGCAGGCATCTTTCTTGTTACTTATACCAGAATAGTTTAAAGTATTACTCATCTAAAGAATTAGAGCTATTTGATAAGAAGATATAGCCCTGTCAAGTGGGGGTGAAATGTCAGGAAATCCTGATTCAATTATGATTGACTGATCTATCTACTTGCCACATTTGCTAATTAAAAAATGAGACAGGATGCAGTCAGAATAGAACCCTCTATTCTTAATACTTAATTATTGAACCATACTTATTGAATTAACAAAGTGGGGTAATTAATTGACAGTAGGTTGATTCAGAACTGAATTCTCTTAATTTGGAATCACTTGAGCATTCTGGACCACAATCACTGATATGTGAATGTGCTTCCACTCAAATTTTATTTTAGTTCTTTCACTAAAAACAATTAGTTATCAACTAAGGGGCTTCACCAATCAACTTAATTAACCAGGAAAATAGACAGAAGCCCGCCTGACACATAAGTCCTTAAGCTCTATGAGGATATTAGCCAATCAAAAACAAAGATGCACATACAAACACAGAAGTTTTTCCTGTAGATGAAGATGCAAGAATATTGAAAATTCTTTCAATCTAAAACCCTGCCAAAGTTTGAGATCTTAACTCTGGGAGCTGACACTAGTAGCTTGGTAATGATATACTAATTATCTAGAGTTAATGGCAACCAGGCAGCAGTCTGGTCATAGGGATAACACCCTATAAAAATTCCTCCCCCAAATCTATTTGGTGGTCAGTCAATTTACAGCCACCCATATTATTTTAATCAGGTTACATTAGTGACACATACTATCAAGAGTGTATTGATAAGTACCCCAGGATCCTCTGCCACCTCACCAAAGCTGTTGTCCCATTTGAAAGAGAGTCCTA
>QTSX02003935.1:0-35703 GCA_014839935.2 Entomophthora muscae | reverse complement strand
TGGCAGACAAGTCTGGAAACTTGGTTGCAACACCCTCTTGCCCCCTGCTTGTTGTAAGACACCAGGATCAGAGTCTGCAGAAGATCTAGGAAGGTCCGCACAAACAACCTTTGTGTGGGGATGGCACAGCAGGGGCGCAAGCAATTTTGGTGGAGCTTCTTGGTGTTTCCTTGGGCATCTTCAAGTTGATAGGTGTGATTGTCATAGACTGCAGCTATCTTGAAGGGCCCCAGGTGGTTAGATTCCAGTTTGGCTGAATTGGGGTTGAGGGCGTGGACAGGGTCACCTACAGCATATATGGCCTCAAAGTTTTTTGTCCCCCCCCTCAATTTGCTTGTGCTCAATGTCTTGGGCTTTGGCACACCACTGGATCAGGGAGGGAGTAGTCAATAAGCGGGGTTTCCAGGGAACTGTGGATCTTAATTCCCTTTGTTCTACTCCTTTCAATCTTTCAGGTGTTCCAAAGGCCAGGGCACTAGGACTGAACCCGGTGCCCCTGTTGACTCTTGCTTGTAAGATGAGTAGAGCGGTGGGCAGGTGTTCAGTCCACGTGGTATTGGGATGCTTCTGTGAGAGCTTGGCAATCAATTGGACCAGTGAGCTATTTAATTGCTCTACACATCCATTGGCTTGCAGACGGTAGGGAGTTATGACTATCCTTTGGAGGGCATTCTTGGAGCAGTACGCCTTCATGACATGTCCAACAAGCTTGGATCCACCATCTGTGATGAGACGTTTGGGTTACCCAAAGCGGACCACAATTTCCTTGCCAATGAAGCAGGTGATGGTGGTGGTAGTGTGATTAGTGGTTGCCCATGCTACTAGCCAATGGGTGAAGCAATTGATGGCCATTATGATATACTTCTTGCACAGTCTGTCTTTGGGGAGAGGCCCAAAAATATTGAGGGCCCACTGCTCAAAGGGCATCATGGCTTTAATGGGCAGGACAGACTTGGGGGTGAAGGCTTGGACAAATTCTTTTTGCACAATACACATGTTTTGAGGAGGTCCAAGATGTCTTGGTGCATACACGGCCACTAAGCCTTATGTTTCATGATCTCAAAGAGGTTATGTCCTCTGATGTGATCCAAGGTGTGGTAATAGTGTAGTATGGTATTGCCCTGTTGTGTGGTGGTAATGTAGGGCGTCTTTTCACCTGTCTCCACCTGGCAGCAGACTTTGCCAGAATTGGTGGTGAACTGGCTCTAGTTGTGCTTTCACTTGGAGACGGTTACCAAATTTAGGCCTTTGTAACAGGTTGCTTCAGGACAGAGGTAAAGCATTGGCCAATCTGGGTCCAAGCCATTGTCCCTGGTGATAGACGCTACATAGAGACTTGAGAGGGCGTCAGTTGTGATGAGTTCCTTCCCAGGCTTGTACTCAATGTGCAACTGGTAGGGGGATAGACACTTGACCCAGCCTTCTTGGAGGCGTGTCAAGTAGGACTGTGTCTTGAAGTACTGGAGCAACTTATGGTCTGTCAAGATGCGGGGTGAAAAGGCGGCTCCTTCCAGGTAACAGCACCATTTTTTGACACAGTGCACAATTGTTGCTAACTCTTTATCATGTATGAGGTAACATTGTTCTGAGTTGGTGAGCTTTCTGGATTTTTATGCCACAAGGAGGAAGACACCCTCATCAGTTTCCATCTGTAACACGCCCCATATGGCTCTGTCAGAGGCATCAGTCTTGAGTTTGTACTGGCAGTTCCAACTGGGGAATTGCAATACAGGCACAGTTGTAAGTGTTTGCTTCAACATCTCAAAGTCTTGATCTCTGACAGGGGTCCAATGGAAGCGCTGTTCAGTGTTTAGGAGCTCAGTGAGGGCTGCAATTAGTTCCCTGCAATTGGGAATAAACTTGCACACATAGGCAACTATGCCTAAGAAGGTACACACCTGGCCCACATTGGTGGGGATGGCATACTTGAAATTGGCTTAATTTTGGCAGGGTTGGTGTGGGGTTCCTATCCATCAGTCCCCAAAGTGTGTCCTTGGTCATAGCCAGGGACCAACTGGAAGGGATTGTCATTCTCTAGTAAGGGAAAATGTATCTCATAAATATTTTTAGAATTTTAAATGAGTGTTTATTCAATATCAGAAGGAAGCTCCCCTTAGAAATCTTCTGGTATATGGCTCAGGGGGTCAAGGAAACAATATGGATTTGCCAATAATTGGAGTCCTCCAACAATATCTTGGACTCATTGTACTTGGTCTTGGACTCCTGCACCTTAGTATTGGACTTCTGCTCCTTAGACTTGTACTCCTGCGCCATGCTTAGGATCCAGCTCCTTAATCTTGGGCTTCAGCTCTCTTTATAGCTCTAGTGGCCTTAGTATTCCACTTGATTCAGTCCAACCAGGCTCCTGCTGGCAATCAAAAGGCTTCCAAAAACCTCTTGGCAGAAACTCAAAAGACCCAGAAAAGACTCAAAAAGACCCTGTAACTCTCCAGCTAGCTACCTTCTTATAGTGTTTCCCCCCCAACAATTCTGCCTTCAAAATGGTTTTCTTCAGAAGCTTAAACCGTTGCTGATAACTTTTTCCTATAATAACTTAAGCTTACACACTTACTTTCTTAAAAGCTTAAAGTATTAATTCACTATTTCCTTGCTTATACTTTAAGCTTTTGGTTTTCAACCAATCATATTCATCAAGAAACATGACAGAACTAAACCAACAAATACAGAGCGCAGAAATAGACTATTTCTGAAGTTCCACGGGGATCCAACTAAGAAATCAATTTCCATTGATCAAACCGCTCAAAGCAACAACTCTTTGAACACCAAAGCTTTAACCAGTCTATTATTCCATCACCAGTTCTCCCTGTATTCAACCTAAACCCATTTAAATAGTAGAATACTATTTAAACTGTTTCTTTTGAACCTCTTCAACGTTTTCCCCATATATTTACAAATATAGTAAAATCTAAGGAAAATGTACCACCAAAACAACTTTGTATCCAGCTCTCATAGCAACATACCTTCATATATCCTAGGAACTTAATAAATAAATATCTTACCCACACTTCTATCCACATTCCTTCTTGATTTTACTACTAAACCAAGGCAAAACACTCCACATTTCATCACCTTAGCAAATCAATTTAGCGAAATATTGGCTCATTTCTCTAGACCACCAGTTCTTCATCATCATCTTCTGATCCTTCAGCAAGCTCATATTCCAGCTCTTAAGCTTAACCAGCAATCAGTCCATCTTAGAAAACAAACAGTTCATTACAGTATTTCAAAAGCTTATCAGTCCTCTGGCTACTCCTTTATCATGATCAGCTACTCCTGCATCATGATCTCTGAGCCCTTTAACTTATCCTCACCAGGAACCACCTTAGTTTCACCTGCACAATGAATCCTTTTGGTTTCAAATTTTTAATATGGACCAACAGTCCCTCAAATAGTTTTCACTGTGATCAAACAGTCCTTCTTACTAGTCTTCTCTGCTAATACCTTGAACCACCTTGGTTCTTTATCTTAGTCCCCATTACCAGAACCTGTAGACCCAGGCATGAGTCTACATTGAACTGGCGTTTGACTGGACCCTTGCAAGTGGCACTCCACTTAGGCCATTCAACCATAGATCAATGTCTATGCATTGTTTTTACTCACCCAGGTGATTAAATCTGGGCTTTCAGTTGCAAATTAATCAGCTTTACTTCCCAGAGGCCTGATCACACCAAGTTCTGCAGCTGCTTCCTCAAGCAAATTGCCTTGATGACACCTCCAAGAAAATCTATGCCCTCCAATGCTCACTTTGGGTCCCCCCCAAAAAACTCCCATAGGGGCATAAACAAGGACATCCTACCAGTCTGTTAGGTAAGATTCTTGCTCACAGACCTCCTGTAAGCGTATCAGGGTATGTAGAGCCCTCAAAGCTCTTCCCCTCCCTGGCAGCCCGTGCTACCCACTAGGGGTCCAAAACTTACAGCCCTGGTAGGCGTCCCCTACCATGCTGGCACAAACTTCTACCCTGGCAGCTCGTGTTACCCGCCAGGGTCTAAACATCCTTCAGCCTGAGCAACAAACACTACCCATCAGGCTGGATCACTCCCTACCCCAAACAGACAAAGTTCCCTGCTGAGCTATCTCATTCTTCACCCCAAGCAGCCACAGTTCCCTGCTGGGTGAAGACCTCTAGCCCTCAGCAGCCAATATCTTCCGCTGGGTGGAGACAAAATCTGCCTCTAGTAGTCTTTACACCCACTAGATAGGCCTTACCTTAGCCTAGTAGCCATCATTCCCTACTAGGCCTCTACCTTCAACAATCAACCAAAATTTTACTTGGCCAACATTAGTCCCACCTGCAAACCACTAAACATGTGGACTGTCACAATTGGGCTTTATCCCTTGGGCAGAGATGATGTGCCCAAGGAACAAGAGCTCTGACTTGAGGAATTTGCATTTGGAAGGTTTAGCCTTCAACTGGTTTTTTTGGAGGGTGTTGAGGACAGCACAGAGGTGTTGGAGGTGCGTGGTTTGAGATTGACTGAAGACAATAATATTGTCAAGGTACACAGCAACACCTTCTTTAATCAAATCCTTGAATGTGTTGTTCATCATCATGGCAAAGGTGGAAGGAGTGTGGGTCATTCTAAAGTTCATGACCCAGTACTCAAACAATCCATAGCTTGTGCAGAAGGCAGTATTTGCTTTATCCCCTGGTGCAATGCAGACCTGGGTGTACCCCTCAATGAGATCAATCTTGCTAAAGACCTTTGCACCAGCAATTGTGTTAAACAGGTCATCAATCAAAAGAAGGGGTATTTATTCTTAACAGTCACCTCATTTGGGGTGTGGTAGTCTGTGACCAAGCAAAGGGACCTGTCCTTATAGCTACAAAGAAGACAGCAGCCCCAGATGGTGAGAGCAAGGGGCAGATGAAGCCCTTATCAATTGTGTCTATGAGGTGCTGGTGGAGGGACTCATCTTCTTTAAGTGTCAGGCAATAGAGGGGGCGTGCTTTGGGAAGTGACCCTTGCAGTTGTACAGCATGCCGGATTTCTTAGGGAGGGGGTAGTTGGTCCAGTGTTTCATTGAAAACGTTCTTATATTCCTCAAGGAGTGTGGCAAGTGCTGGTGGAGGTGAAGTGGTCAAGAGAGGGGCCACAGATGGTTCAGCGCGGATAACTTTGACTTAGCATTGGGTTAAGTCTAGTTTCACCCCTTGAAATCATATGAGCCTGTTTCTGTTATTATGATAAACACAGTATCATGAAGCAATTTGCTCATTTTGACAGGGTATATCTGAAAGCCCACCCCATTTCTATTGAGAGTGATTACAGATGGATCCCATTCAATGTAGGGACAATTGTGTTGAAGCCAGTCAAGGCCGGCAATAAAATTGTGGCTGAGCCCTGCCATGATTGGCCCAGAGAGCTTAACCTGGATGTTCCCCATCCTCACAGAGAAGGGTACTATCTCATGGGTAATTGCCACTCTACAGGAATCAGCTTGGTACCCAGTCTAATTGTTGAGAGTCAGCAAACGCCTGGTCAACCATAGTGTGATTGGCCCTGGTATCTACCAATAGTTTGAGGGTGTTCCCACAAAAACGGAAGGGATAGGCAAAGTGGGTTACTATATTTGAATAATGGTTTGCTTGGAGAACAGGGTTGTTGCTGTGGACCTGGAATACATCAAGGGCTTCAACTTCATGCACATTGTAGTCACAGGGGCTCTTTGAAAGGAAGGATTGAGAGTGAGGGTTGTAGAACCTCTTGTAGCTACAACCCCCAGGCTTTTCCCTGGTCTTCAATTTGCGCTAGCTGGAGTTCCCCCTTGCAGGGACGCTTAACCCCATTTTCCTGTTGGCAGGACTGGTGGCAGCCTACTTGGTTTTGGGCACTGCCAGGTGCAGGACAAGATTGGGGTGGTGCATCATTGGATCTACAAAAGCCCACTGAAGCCTGATTATTAGCCTCCATAATGGCCTTGTAGCAGTTGTCAATGGAGTTACAGCAACCTACAGGAACCCACTTGCAGATATGAGGTTTGAGCCCATTAACTATCAAGGTAAGGAGCATGACATTCCCATCAGTCACAGCTTCTGGGGAGGGGGCAAGAGCTTGTTGCCAGGCGGCAAGGTATTCAGGGACAGAATCATTCTGTTTAATGGCCAGGAGGGGAATTTCCACCACAAAGGGTGAAAAGGTTTCACTGTAGTGGGACTTTGTGGCGTCCCTGAACAATGCCCAAGTGACATCTATTTCTTGGCTGGCCCAGTTGGCAAACCACACAGCAGCAGGCCCCAAGAGGCGCCTAGATACGGTAGCAACCCACATGGGCTCAGGTACTTGACAGATATGGAGGCGGGTTTTGGTAGATTGGAGCCAACTGACAATGCCAGCCCCTTCCGCACTGCCCGCAAAGGATTCCAGCTGGAGGTTGAGCATGCATTGGGAAAGGTCTGACTGGGGCAGGGTGACACTGGCAGTGTGCTGCCCAAGGTGGAGTCAATTATACAAACTTGTGAGTACCAGTTGATCCTGGTAGATGACATACACTTTGTGAATTTCCCCCTCAGAGATTGGCAGGAAAGTCTCTTGATGGGAAGTAGCCATACAGCCTGTACTCTGTCCTTTCTTGGGGGGTTCTTTTCTTTTAGGTAGGTTGTGAACCTACTGCTGCTACCACTGTTGCAACCAAATCAATTGGAGTTCAGTATTTGATTGGAGAAGACAACAGTTCAATAGAAATGACAAGAATAAATATAATAATGTATTGTTTATTGTAGATTATTGTGGTTAATATACTATATGGGGAAATCCACAAGGCTACAGGGGTTGGCATAGTGACATGTTCCATGTAAGGTTCAAAGACAAGGAATAACTTGTACAGGGATAAGCAGGTCAAATTGGCAACACTCCTAATTAGTAGAAAGTGCCCACAATTCAATATTGCCATCAGACTGGTTCAGGTTGTTAGATACATAAAGGGGCAACTCATCAAGCGCCCCCTGTGTATTGTAAGATATGTTGGCAGGCAAGTACGGAAACTTGGTTGCAACACTACTTCACGGGTCTTCTCACTTGCAGGTTGCTGATCATCTTCTATTGGCTTCTGTTTTTTATTTTTTTAGCTGTTTGAACATCTCTGGATCCTTTGCCTATGCCTCCGCAGTCACAAACCCCTGTGACTTGAACTGCAGGTTGACAAGAACATCTTTCTGTATGTTTATGAGCCTGGTTGCAAGTTTTTCTGTTGTATTTGGTATCTTTCTCTTCAACATCTTCACTTTAAGTTTTTTTAATTTGCTACCTTTTAACACCACCTTCTTAAGCATGTCCTTTATCTTTTTATTAACCTCCTTTATCTTGGCCACTGCTGTGTCCAGATCATTAATCAGCACATCTAATTCCACCATGTTTTCTTTGTGCTTATCCCAACCCCTTTTATACCAATAAAAACATCCCAATAAAATATATATTATTTTGTATCTAATAGAGATTTAATAAAGATATCAATGAATCTAATTATGAAAATATTTATATGCTTTAAGTCATAATATTAAATTGATATTAATATTCTGTATATTGTTTGTATATACCAATTAATTCTGAGTATTATTATGACATGTTTTGTCCAAGTATAACATAATTTGTTCTTAAATTAGTATATCAATTACAATCCAGAGTAAAAATTTATTTAAAAAAATAATCACTTTCATGGGTTATATGTAGACCATATATTTCAGAGCGCATATATCAACCCATTCTGGGTATCATGAATGTCATTTTTTGTTCAATTAGTTTTGTCCAAGTGCACCATAATTTGTTCTTAAATCAGTATACCAATTACAATCCAGAGTACAAATTTATTAAAAAATATAATCACTTTCAGGGGTTATATGTGAACCATACATATCAGAGCATATCTGTGGTGAGATAGATGATTTTTTATTAATTATATTTATTTCTATTATAAATTTAATTTTTTATAGCACAACAATAAAGTGAATTTAAAAAACTACAAGCAGTATGGACCAGAAAATCAGAATTGGCGTTAATTTTTGTTGTCTTTGATGCTTGGCTCAGCCAAGACAAACCTCAGTTAGTGTTCCCGGTTTAACTTAGTAAATTAAGTCTATTGGAAAAACATGTTTTTGTTTGAAAAGTGGCATATTGACTTGTGGTCAATCTAGCATCATAGAAGCCAGTGTTTGGATGCTAGATTTACCACAAGTTGGCGTGTCAATTTGCAAACATTGACATGTTTTTTTCAATAGTCTTAAATTACTAAGTTAAACTGGGCAATAAGTGAGGCATTTCTTGGCTGAGCCAAGCATCAAAGACAACAAAAATTAATGCCAATTCCACTTGGCTGGTCTGTGGCACTTGTAGTTTTTTAAATTCACTTTATTCTAGCACTACAAAAATATTAAATTTATAATAGAAGTAATTAACATTAATAAATATTAAAACAGTTGACTTTATCTTGTGGCATTATTAAAATTAACCATTACTGTAGTTAAAGGTAAATTATATTTTATCACAATAAAAATACCTAAAATTTATTACAATATAAAATATAATTAAAAAATGCTGGGGGCAAGTTTGATTCAGCAAAATGTGGGAGTGGGCAGGGCAAACTAGTTGGCAGGCTGGATTGTGGGGGGAGAACATGATGACTAAGGGTGGGTTCCAGTTGATTGGGATGATTTCTGGGGACTAGGGCAGCTGTAGGACCTATGGGCGTATGAGTTCCTTGAGAGGCTTGAAGGAATTGGTGATGTATGTCATCATACTCAGACTCGGAGTGAACAGTGATTGGCTTTTACACTGGGGGTTTGCGAGGGGGAAGCTGGGGGTCCTTTGATGATTGGCTGCTATTATGGGAGTTCAGGACCATCTTTGTGAACATGTCAGCAGCCTTCTGATAGGGGGAAATGCACAGGTTGGTTGTGGGCTGAACTAACCACCTGGTTGAAGGTTGTTGGGTTGTGCTCTTGGATTGTGTCCCCAATGTTGAAGAACAAGACATCTCCCAGGTGTAGATTGGCATGGCCAGCAGGAAAAATTGAGACATTGTGGCCACATACTTGGATCTTTTCAGAGGCCACTTCAGTGCACTCCATTTGGTGGCTCAGAAATATTCTGTATTTGGAATTGGCAAGCTCTAGGTGGCAAGTAGTTAAGAGAGGAATTTTCTGTACCAGTACCCATTGGTGTAGCTGGATGTGGTTTGGTAAAATAAAGCCCCTTTTGGGGAAACTTCTAGGAATGCACAAATAACAATGCCCTCTGTTTCCTTCTTTTTACCCTCAGGAGTGTTCTTTTTATCCAAAATACCATAATGCTGTGCTTGTAATGATAATTTGTAGTAGGCTATAAATATGACATTGTCCAAAATAATGGACGGTCAGCAGGTGTTTGTGGCACCAATCATTGGGTCATATGGCAAATCAGAGTCACCAGCTAACTCATCTGCCGGTCAATTGGTTAGAACCGCAACACTGACAACAAGCCCATGCATCCAGAGCTGTGCAGTGCGGAAAGCAATGAAGATTACATGGGTCCCAAGTAGGCAACAGACCTGAGTCATTTTGAGGCAAGGCCTCTGCTTGAGGAGGTCAAGAATGATGGGATAGGCATCCTTGATCTGGGATTTTACCTGCTAGTTTGGATTCTTGGTAAGCTTTGCACTATCTCTCTTCAATAGGGCATGAAATCCACGTCTTACCACTGCCTCAGTGAATTGTAGGCAGGTGGCAATTTTGGCAAATGTCATATCACTCTGTTTGAGGCTCATTATCTTTTTTAATATCTCATTGGTTACAAATCATTGTTTTTGGGGCCCACTAGGAATAACAGGACCTGGATTAGGTAGGGTTTGATTTGATTGGCCCAAATTGTCAATCAATGGTTGGATTGAGTTGGAGGGGGCCACAGGTGCTCAGTCTCCAAAATGTGGCACAGGCTTGAGTTGGGCCTGGTCTTGGGGGTCACCATACTGGTTGTTGGAAAAGCCAGCCATGAATGGGCTTGGTGATACATACAACTTGGCCTCCTCACAACTTGAGTTGAATTGAGTATAGAAGGAAACCATAGTGGTTGTGCTTCCTTTATCATCATTCTGAGCTTGGAGTTGCTCCTGGTACTGCTTCTTGACAATATCAAAGTTACCAACACTTGTGAAACTCATTGTAAACAAAAAAAACAATAAAAATTCTATTAAAAACAGAAAATCAAAGTATTTCTAGGAACCTAATTTTATTTAAATGAGTGCTCCTTTTTGAGACATTCTCTCTGACATAAATGGCCAAATTTATAAGTGTGTACATTGAAAATAATGCTGAAGTTCCCTGAATTGATTTTGGTGGATTCACTCCTGAAATCCACTATTTCCAATTTGAGTCCCAAAAATAATCAATATTTTCAAAAAAAATGAGTTGTTTTGTGTTTGAGTTCATCATTTTTGTGACTGAACCTCATGTGTTCTCTGTTTATATCATATTTGCCACACACTCATTATCAAATTTGATTTAGAATGCTTCAGAAGTTACTGGATTGTATGCATTTTGAATTTGATTCCCATGTGTTTGCTATCTCATTTTCAGAATTCAGTATTTGACTTCAATTTTGCTTTATGATTGACTATTTTTGTCTTGCAGACCTATATAAATGAAAGCTTATTGGTGTAGCAACATCTTCAATTAGTCCATCTTGAGAAATTCACGCCCCCAAATAGTTCACCAAATGAGTCACCAAATGGCTCATTGGCTAATCATTAAGTCAGTGGCACCACTATCATTTGATCATCTATTACAAAGATCACACAATCCAAATCCTAAGCAGAACACAACTTGAGTAAGCCTCATGACTTAGGAGGAACAATCACTTGGACAAGCCCCATAGCTACCATAACGTACATGGACAGTATGTGGCTTCCCATGATACTATATAACTCTCCATACTCATATCAGATAAAGTGACATTCTTTTCTTAATTTTCTCCTTTATCTTGTTTATTATAATTCCCAGAAGTATATACTCAACATTGGGTAAATTGATCTTCAACTGGTTCCAGTTGAAATTTGTTGTGTGACTGAACCTATGTGTTCTAAACTGAAAATATTTGTTTTTATCTCAAAAGGTTTGAAAACTACTGTATAAGGGGATGAAAGGAGTGCCACCAAATATTTGTTAAATGAGTTTTTTCTTGGGGAGATGCTTTCCCAATAGAGATTAATTTAATATTTTGTAACAATATTAAAAATCATTACATAATCAGATATAATATTATGCACAGTAGTTTTTAAAGCTATAGCGCTAAGCAAAAAGCTCATCTGTAAGCAAAAACTACTCATATAAAAATCAACTCAGATGCAAACAGATTTTTTTTAAAAAACTATATAGATCAACAATATATTTAGGCTCAGCTCAATTTTTTTATATTCATTAATTTTGTTTGCAGATGAGTTGACTTTTCTTACATATGAGCTTTTTTGCTTAGTGCCATAGCTTTTAAAACTACTGTAAGAATTTAAAACTGTAGTTGAGTTTGATGACTAATATAATACAATGAATTAATCAATCCCAACTTACTGTCATCAATTGACTTCTTATGTTTTTTTGGAAAGTGTATTTGCTGTTAATCACATGCTTTTATTTCATTGATTATGTTTTCTTCCCTGTTGCCAATATTATGGGAAGCCTGGTTGCATCCCTAAGCTTGTCAAAGTTGGGATGCAGTTGTATTTCCTATTGTAGATTCAACTGGAGGGGAAACTAGTCAATCAAACAAAAGCAAATATTTAACAACAAATGAATAATTGCCGCAACAAGGAAAACAGAAAATCAATGACAGTAAATTATATTATATAATTTTATCTTATCATTAGCATTTCCTAAACTCAGCTTCAATTTTAAACCCTTAATAACAATACATAAATATACAACTGTTAAAATAAAATGCTCTATATTTAGGTTACAATAACTGGTAGTAAGAGCTTTTATGTATATGATTAAACTGAAAAGGCTAATCTTAATAACAATGCTATCAATAACATATGTTGATTTTGTTACAGTAGTTTTAAAAGCTATGGCAACAAGCAAAAATACTTTGTATTTAAACAAAAATAAATCAGATTTAAACTAAATTAAGAATATACAAATTTGTATTAATTTAAAATAGATTCATTTATTTTTAATTTTGTTTACATCTGAGTTACTTTTGTTTAAATACAAAGTATTTTTGCTTGTTTTCATAGCTTTTAAAACTACTGTTATAAACAAAAAACTATTTATATTTCTCCTTTAAATGTTAATTTTTTCTAATTTAGTGGATAGTAGGCATCTAAATTTTAGCTGTCCTAGAATACATTTGTGTGATTTTTGAGAATGTCTGTGATTCTCAAAGTAATTAATGTGGATACATGTTGGATCCTTTGGGGTTTTTAAGATGACTTAAAATTCAATTCATTTACAATTTAAGATTTGGTAGTTGGATTTTGCAATCCCACATTTTTCCAGTAGGCTCTAGTTCCACATCATTGCTTTGACTTGAAGATCTTTTTGGTGATTGTCTTACTTGGTTTATAGAAGGGCAGACAGCTGAATTAAGATAGCACAGCTACATTGTTGTATAACTAATCTGCTGTCATACAGATAGGAAGTATATATCAACAATATGGCAAAAAATACAATGTTAATAAATGGCCATCTTTCAAGATAAAAATCCTGATAATCATCAAAGGTATTGAGCTAATAGATAAAACCCCAGAACAAAGAGACTATCATATTGTACTATCAGCTATAGTTCAATAGCATATTGTTGTGACAAGCCAAATACTTAACAGGTCAGATAGTCACTGTCAAGAAATTGGAATAATATGGTAGACTTGACCATCATTCTTCTGAATCATTGGTTGGCAACAACTAGGCGCCACCCTACCGTCAAGCTTAATAAAGTATTGATGTGATCCCACTGATACATTCAGATAATCAGAATATTTTAAATTACTCTAAAGCTTGATCCATATACAAGCACAGACTATCAATTGGCTGATAATCAAGCTAATTAGATTGAGGGACTGGGAATATGATATAATATTCTCATAGGGCACGCCTCTGTCAAACCTTTGAGCATCTGGATTTGACCCCAAGAAGGTACTACTTATGGAAGGTCAAATAGCTTCCAGTGCAAAATGCAAAAACCCATTGACGGGGTAACTAAATCTTGAATATGCATGAATTGTAGATGTGATGCCGCCAAGACCCCATTACAATGAGCTGATGTCCGGTAATAAATTGAAATCCCATACTAAACTGGCATGAATGCCTAGCTCTGGGGGCTGAAATTAGAAGTCTGGGGAACTGTGAACTGGCCAATAAGAGCTAGAAGCTCCAGAAGATAATCCTGGAAAGAGGACTGGATGCCCTATAAAAGGAGCTCTCCTAATAATGAGATGAGCAGAATAATCACCCCTTGTATATAGAGAATACATATCTCTATCGTTATATCACTACTAGCTGCTGCCTAGTAGTCAGAGAGTATCTGAGTAGAGTTTGTTACTGTCTATTTGCTGTAATATGAACTTCTCCTACAGACTGACAGGGAATTTCCAGTCTGCAGCATTCAAAAAGACCCAGCTGGTAGCTACAGATTGCTGCCATACAATCACCTATCAACAACTCTACACAAATGACAAATAATAAAGACAACATTAAAGACCAGAAATCTCAACAGTCACTCAACCTCAGACTTGGCTTGAACCATTGTTTCAGGGAGCCAACCCTGATCTGCAGGCCTGCTAGTGTTTGGGAACTGGCAGGTTGCAGACTGGGTGGGCAGGGCCCACCAAAGGATTGGCGCTAACTTAATGAGGTAGGACATTGACTTGCCCACACATGACCACAGACTGGCGGCGGGGACAATATTATTTATTACTCCTGTGAGAGTAATATATACAATCCCAAATAGCTTATTGATATGGTTCAAGGGAAGCTCAGTGGCGGAGGCAGGCATTGGTTTGGGGGTGACAGGTGGTTTCTTGTCTAATTGGTAGGCAGGAAGGAAGTTGTATTTATCTCTGAACAGGCAGGGCTTGGTAACGTACCAAGGGCCTTTTTGGTTGTATCTGGTTAACTCTGTAGATCTTTCCAAGAGATTCCAGGCTATTATGTTGTCAGCAGTGGAGTCCTTGTACTCAGGCTTCAAGGGGTATTTTGTGAAATAGATAGGACCAAATAGAGCACCTGGCAGATGGTACGTAGCTGACGGTTTGATAGGAGGGTCAGATGATCTTCAAGTTAACTGGCAGATGACAAGAATAAAATACAGCAATAATTGGGGGAACTAATATCTCATAACCTTTATTTAAAAATGTCAAGGGGGATTGATCTTGGCCTGGCAGGTATTTATACCATGCTGCCAGGCTTCATTTCCTGGTCAGATTTCCTGAGCATGGGCGGTTTGGCATTGGGGGGTCTTAGATGGCAGTGTGGCTGTGACAGAAATTGACAGATAGTAAGAAGCAGTCTCTAGGTGGTGAGGAATCACCACCCAAATCCACATAGAGTTGATGATTAACCACCAACAAAGCTTCAGATACTGCTTTGTGAAATTTTCAAAAGATACACTAGGGTTAAGAAAAATTATTAACCCTAACCAAAGTAGCCCAAGATAAATAACCTGAGAGAGAACCAACAAGTCTTTGTTGAAGAATTCAGGACATTGAGATGTTGCAAATGTCTCAGCTTTGGATAAGGTGGGGAAAACTCCTAGATTTGCGGGCATCAGATTAACATTAGGTGGAGGCAACAACAAAGTGCCAACAGCGGGGCCCCATCTTCCTGTAATGATTTGGCTAAGAATTAAACTGTAGGGAATGTAGTTCAGCAGGCCAACTACAGGATGCATTTTAAAAAATAAAGTTAGAGCAGAGGATAATTGATTTTTATTGAGTAAAATTTTGGGAGGACTCAACTCTCAAGAGTTGAAACAGTGAAAATTATTCAATATATATCAAAATTTGACTAAGTAATACTACCTGTATCCTTGGCTCCTATTCCTTCTGCATTGTCAAGAGAATACCTAGTCCAGTTTGAAAAAAACCCTTGTGTGGCCAACTTCTGATGACCATGCTGATAAATAAGATCATATCTGGTGACTCTCATATTATGTCTATTTATCAATGTCAGCTTACAAGGAGAATCAAATACAACTGGCAGACCAGAGCAGCTGTAACCCATTTTTGATCAACTTTTTGATTTAAATCCATCAAATAAGTTAATTTTGTTAACAGCTTTCCAGCTCTTTGAGCTTTCTTATTTGGGCAGAAAATCCCTGGAATTATGGAATCTACCGTGACAGTGGTGCTTGGCATTGGCGGATTGCCACTGGTTGCTTCAGGATGAGAAGGCTTCAAATCCTTCTGTTTGACAACTCAGGCGTTGGGTGCCTCTTCAGGTTCAGTGCCACTTCCTGGGCTTTGAGGAAGTTTGGAATACCCTCATTGGAGAACTTGTGCATTCCATTGAGCAAATTGCTGGTGTCAGGTATTGGCACCTTGGGGAAATTCCTAGCATCTTGTACTGGTGTTTGCTTGCAGAATCCTGTGTGGTGGTTAAAGGTTCGGGTCCTGGCGGGTTGATAACAACTTTATCAATTGGTAGCAGGCTATTGGGTTCCCAGCCTTTAGGTCTGGCGGTCTGCAAAGGGGTTTGTCCAGGGTCTAACTCTGGTTCCGTGATTTGGGATTCAGGAGCATCCAAATTGTCATTCCTGACACATTGCCTTATTTGGACAACTACTCATTAATGCTACCTACCTGTAACCTAATCAATTACCACAGATGGCAATCTACCTATACTGTCCAAATACAATCAGTTGCATGTTACCAAAGATAAACCTTGAGAAACCCCCTGGTGGCCTACCACAAGGTATAAACCCCTTTTCTTCTCTCTCAATAAATCTTATCTTAAACCAATTTCTCTTTGTTTCCTTTTGGGTAACTGCAGCTTTCAGCACAGTTACGACAATATGTATTTTCTTTTGGGGAAAGGGATTGCTTATAAATAATTGTACAGATTTCTTGCCCTATTAGAGAGTCAGTTTACTTTGAGAGTTGTAATTAGCATATCCTTCCTAGACTCTATATCAGAACATAATTGTATTTATTGTAAAATATAATTTAAAACTACTGTACAAAATATATGGATTCACACTGTATTCAAGCCAACTGTTTGAAGCTAGAGCTCATGATCCCCATACCAAAGCATGTGTTTTTAATATAAAGTCAGCTCAGGAATATTTATTCCCGTTTGGCTTGATTTAAATTAGAAGAGCAAAAAATGCATTGTTCTGTTTAAGGGTGCTATTATACCTGAGTCTATCTTCTTTTTGATTGGCCACCTTAAAGTTTATATGAGAAGTCCGAGGTTATTGGATTACAAGCTTGAAGTGGCAAAGTATCCTTGGGCAACAGAGGCAATTAAACCTAGTTTGTCCAATTCATGGTCCTCGAGAAAGGTTGGACAATCTCTTTGGCTGATACCCAGGTGACAGTAGCCAGGGTAAATAACGAGAAGGCCCTCAGCAACAAATCCTGAATGGCAGATTAGCGATGGCGAGTGTTGGAAATCGATGAGATTGAGGTTGAAATGGGAGTAGTCGGAGACGTCCATGTCCTTTCTAAACTGGAAGCTGTGGGCAGGGGGCGTGTTGCGGCAAGGAACGGTGGCTATGTGGTTGCGGATGCATTCCGGGCTTAGGGTAGCTGCAGCAGTGCGGATGGAGAGGGCAATCTCACGGATGGGTTTGTTTAGAAAGTGCTCTACAGACATGGGCTCTGTAGTAACATTCAAGGTGAGATTGGCAAACGTCGAGGGAGAGAGCTTAAGAGTGGGTCGGATGTTTACAGGCCGACGTATACGTGTGGTTGCATCTTTTGGAAGCTTACGGGCGCGAGTCAAGGCACGCCAAATGCCAGCACATATCATGTCCTTCGTAGAGATCCAGTTTTCTCCGAGGGCATAGTTTGCGGTATTCTTGGCTTTTCTCAATTTGGCATGGTTGATTGAAATGTTGACAAGGCGGACCTTACCTCTAGATTCCCCTATTGGCACGACAATTCCAACCTCTGGCTTTATCGGCTGTTGAAGCAGAGGTGCCGCTGGCTTTAGCAGCTGCCGTGAGTCAACAAGTGTTCCGTCTCCTCCTGCCCATAGCTTCATAAACTCGTATACCGAGTAGATATCTGCAACTATACGGCTAACACTCACCGCCAGCAGCAAAGAGCCGCAGTCAAAATAGGTGGCCTTGGCAGCAAAGAGAGGGGCAGACTCTGGCTCATCCAGCATACACGCCGTGGCTTTCCGAAAGATATATTCTGATCCCATTACCTCGTAGTTAAAATTATCATTCTTGGCGGCCTGGAAACTTGTTTTCGCTATTTGGCTACAGAACCACCCACCTTTTCCCGGAAGTTTGACTTTGGACCCCTCAAGGTTGCCGGTTAGGATGGGTACGTGCGACAATGCACGCGTCAAGGCCCATACTAACTTACCTTCATTCATGAAGCCAATTTCGTGCTCTTTGTTTTCAAATGCATACAAGGTTTGCATCCACATCTTTGGCTGGACCTTGTCCAGTTCACCCAAATCCATCTCCCTCTTGATGGGCCGTTTATGAGGCTGCAGGCAAACCACTTGCTCGTGCTGCCCGCGACATCCCTTGGTAAGCCCAACATTGAGGTTGCTTTCATGTGGTTCTACCCCCAAGCCTTCCATGGAACGAGCCTTGTAAG
This sequence comes from Entomophthora muscae, assembly GCA_014839935.2. Classification (NCBI taxonomy): domain Eukaryota; kingdom Fungi; phylum Entomophthoromycota; class Entomophthoromycetes; order Entomophthorales; family Entomophthoraceae; genus Entomophthora; species Entomophthora muscae. Next base: position 17,946 of record QTSX02003935.1, on the reverse strand, counting down.
CACCATTTGCTATATATGCGTCTTTAATCAATCAAGCTTGCTTAAATATAATCTATTTTAAATATAATCTATTGGGAGATCTGTTCCATGTGATGAATTCAAATCGATCTTTCTTCATTGATTGGTTGGATCTGATCCACATTCTCCTTAATTACAAAGACTTGATCCTAGACTGAATACACGGATCATTTTAGACATATCCATGTGTCACTAGCGGCCAACCCTTTTCATAGTAAATTAGACTAGCTTTAATAACAAAGCCTCTTCGATCAGCAATATGAAATGCCAAATTATCCTACTTGTAAAAAGATAAACACATAACTAACTTATATCTGTACTAAATGACAATAGCTTCAGTCTATTTCTAGCCTACATGAAGACCTACAAAGCATAAACCCTGCCATAGTTCACCTTAAACGAAACACGCGAACATTACTGCAACTACTCCGTCTCGCATAGTTGACTTAAGCCTGGAACGCTTATCCCGAAATATACCACCATTGATCTACACACCAACAGGATATTTATTGACCTACTAACCATTCCATCTATTTAAGGCAGTAAGGCACACCATCTCAAAAATACGATCTTGGATTTATTTTGAGATAGTGATTTTTGCATTTGGACTATTAGGTCACAAAAAATATTATCAAAAAATAAAATAGTTAAATTTTGAAACAACAGGGTTGACCCCCGGCAAAGTTCCGCACAAGAGATCCCTGCCACTCAAACCGACTTCCCCACAAGTTGAAGCCAAATGCAGAAGTCAACTCAAATTCCCAAATAAGGCAACAAGAACCAGTGACAATCTCAACCCAGCAGGCAGCTCAATTTGGCACTTGATACATTACCAGGATAAAGCCACCCCCTGCCCAATCCAATCAATTGATCTTCCTACTCTTGTTCCTCCTAAAATGATTCCCCAAACAATACAAGACATATATCTCAATAAAGACAATCATCTAGTTTCCAAATATTTTCCCCCTGTAACTTTGCTAATACAGCACAGTTACGGTAAAATTCAATTGTAAGTTTATATTATGGTATCTCAAAAATACACCATCTCAATTTTGTCATTGTGAGTAAATTAGTTAACCTTTATTTCTGACAACTTTATTTTCATAAAGAACCTCTTAATGTGGTGTTGTGTTTGGCTCTTGGGGACAACATCCAAGAGGACAGGGCAAGAAACCTTTATTACAAAAGGTTTGATTTTCAAAGCTAGCCTTGGGTTAGCCTTCAGGGAAAAATTAAGGGCATGTACATTTATTTCCTGAAAAAAAGATGAGGATTTCCTTTTGAAAAAAAGGAAAGGAAAATGCTTGGGATTATAAAAGCTAACACAGATATGGATAACCTTGTCTTTATTCAGAGAGATGATTCTACTTAAAATTTAGACTGGAGGCGCTGATTATTCACTAGGTAGACAGTATGGCTGATGATGTCATCCCAAGCTGAACTTGTACCAGGATCAGATGTGCGCAGGTAGGATAATCCAGAATGGGTGGACATTGATGTTGACCTGTTTAAGGAAGAGGAAAATTACTGAAGTTGAAAGATAAACCAACCAAGTCTTTGCATGTATCAAGATTTGAAGGCCATATCAAAATATCATTAATGGCGCAATTTACAGCATCTCCCCCCTCAAGATCAGATACAGGGGGTCAATACCTGCAAAGGAATTCAGCATGGACACAGGAGAAGGGGCAGACAGATGACAGCAGCTTGACAATGTGCTCAACGCCCTTCTTGAAGGTAACCTTACAAGGCCCAACCCATAGGAAATCAAGTTTGTGAGCTCAACCGCCAGTACAATTCTGATAGTAGAGGACCAGGTCAACAACTTGGAATTTGGGAAGGGGTGTCCTGGAAGCATTGGAAGGCAACAACTCTAAGGTCTTGACCTTGTAGGCAGATGAGTATACAGTAGCCTGAATATCAATGAATCCCTTTGTCAGCTCCCTCATATGGGTCCCAGGATTGACTGCAGCATCAAATTTGACCAATGGGGGCCCAAGATTGAGGGGGTAGTTGCCTCATGTAAACCAAGCATGACAAATGGGGATTGGCCAGCTAACTGATGTCTGCTTAACTGGTATCCAAAGAGGGCAGCGGGCAGGAACATATCCCAGTTAACAGTGTCAGAGAGAGTGATCTTTCTCATAATGAAAACAAGGGAGGTGTCAGGCACCCACCCACTTGGAAGTAAACTTCCAAGATGATGAATGATAGCAGAAGGATTTAGACTGGTCACCAAGGAACCCACAGGGAAGGATACCATTCCAAGGTGGAACAGCTCCCCAACAAAAAAATAACAACCCAGGTGTAATATATTTCCCATAATGGTGCAAGGTTATAAACTAAAGTGTGTAAAGCATTAGGGTTAAGATTCAGAAGGTATAAAAAGGTAGGTACAGTCTGTAATATAATTTTACAGAATCCTGCTAAAAGCTTGTACTGGTTTACAAAAGGTGTGATAGAGTTTAAGAATCCTAAACAAAGAAAATAAAACAAATTATTTAATAAGGAACCATTATTAACTAAGGGAATGTTGGTATTAGGATATTCTTCATCAGCAAACTGATACATATAACTATTGAAAGATTCCTTAATGGAAAATAATGGATACAACAAGCCTAAGGCTTGTTGTTTTACAACTTCCATTCTTTAACTAGGAAAAAAGAAAAGAAAAGAAACTTAGAACTAATCACTTAACTATAAATTAAAAAACCAAAATTTTTAAAATTATAAATCTGAAGTTAAAAATGATAAAAGATTGAAGGGAAGAAATCACTTAGAATTTTGGCTTAAAGCCTAGTCTTCAAAAGCTCTTTATTTATATGAACACTTTTTTCAGTTGAGAAAATGATGGACAGGAGTAAACAGCCAAGGATAGGAGTAACTGGAGAAGTTTAAAAAAGAACCTGGAGGAGAAGGGGAAACAGAAGCCCAGGAGAGACCGCAGATCCACCCATAAGCTGGGGAAGGAGCAGGCGCTTACGCAAGCGTAATTGCAAAATATAAAGTAAAGTTAGAAATCTTCTAACAAAAAAATTCAATATTAAAAATAAAGAAAAATTAAACTAAAGCAAAAATAAATCAATACAATAACTAAGGAGTCTGCCCTTTGGGGAAGGACATGACACCAGAAGAGGGGTGAACCAACACAAGAAGAAGTATGTCCCCAGATTTCTCAGGAGGGATGCAGAAGCCAACAGATGACACACCTTGGGGTTGGTGGGCTTTGTCAAGGATTGGAACATCTGAGGCTTTTCCTTAATAGGTGGATTGTGTGGCAGAGGAGTAGCTGTATAAAAAACTCCTGGGATCATGCTGCACCAGGATTTCTCTAAATACTGAGGTGAGGAGAAATCATAGTCAGCTCTGGTTCCCAGAAAAACACTGGCCCTGAGAGCCTGCAATAAAAGAAACCACAGGGCCCATTTATACCCAAGTGACTTCCAGAAGGAAGTCATGGGTAATCTCATGGTGTCAAAAAGTGGATGAGCCTAAAAGGTTAAATATCAATAGGTGAATGAAAACTTTATTGATTGAACAATTCATAAAATGTAGATTATCAGCCTTATATAGCATAGTAGAAAGAAAATGATCTGGAGAATGTTACAAAAGTAACAATGTCAATGCCCTGGGTGGGAATCAAACCCGCTCTTAGCCACCAGGTGGGGCTAGTGGGTGGGGGAGATTTGCCTGCACCTGGATTTTTGCTTTTCAAAGCAAATCCAGGTGCAGGAACCATTCCTGCCCTGGCGGTAGCTGCGGGGCCCATTCTGGGCCCCAAAAGTTACACCCAAGCCTTGGTGGGTTTGGATGGACCTGGGCAGGCTATTTTAGCTGCCCATTAAACCCAGTTCAAGCCCATCCTCCATTAAGTAATTTGGGGTCCCCAATTGGGGACCCCATTTTTAATCAAGTTTCTTGGGCTCAGGAAAGCCTGTCAAGCCAGTTCAAAAATGGAGATCAAATTGGGAAAACCCCCATAACTGCAGAAGCCAATCCTGCCAGAACCAATGGCCAGCCAAGCCAAGATGGACCACCAAAAAGCCAAACAACTGTTCATGAAAACCCCAAAAATGACCATGAAGCAGCCAACCAAACAGCAGAACCTGAGATATCAAGCTTTGCCACACAGATAGCACCAGAAGAATGCCCAGAGGCACTTGCATGTGAGTAAGTATATAAACCAGAAGCACCTGAAAAAGTTCTGTATCATCATCCTTACCAATAAAGTTGTTATGAACCTTTGGTTCACCAATCTGTTTCCCATAAATATTTTTGATACTCTTCCATCTGCATACACCCAAGCGTCAGTACCCATCCACTGGGATAGATAGCCAGACTTCAGTTGACAAACCCAAAGCCTTTGACTACTACCCTCTGCCCAACACTCCATTTGGCCCTGTGCATTTCACTGAGTACCCCCCAAATCCTGACCACAAACCCTGGACCTTGGAAAACTTGCAGTGGTACACCCGCCCAAACGCACCCAAGGAACCCTATCAAATTGTCTGTGACAGCAAAGCAATCACTATCTACCCTTTGATCTTCAACAGGAAGTACAACAATCCTGCTGCCTACCTGGTCCCCATGGAGCCACCCCTGACACCCAAACTGACCATCCCTATCCCACCCACTACTGACGCCACTGGCCAGAACAGTCAATTCCTGGGGGTGCTTTACCTGGCTCTCACAGGATTGATTGACTCTGCCTTGCCAGCAGCCAGGTCTTGGGCTGTGGCTAGGAAGGCCCTTTCCTACCTGGTAAAGTTAGGTCCCATCATCTGGTGGGCCATGCCAGTACCTGGTTTGACTCCCCCCTCACCTACAGAGCCCCATGGTACTCTTGGTATCCTGACAGAGAAAATGTAAAGGAGATCAGGGATTTTGGAGATGATTCTGGGGAATTTGGGACAATCAGAACTTAAAACTAGTGTCTTTAAATTACACTCAACATGGTTAAGATTTACACCACATAATTTTCATAGTTAAACCAAGTTATGGCATACCAAACAGGACAAGGACTAGAGAATCACCCTAATTACTCCACACAGAAGCTGGAGACCAGGAGGAAGTTGCCAGTAACTAATCCTGCTCGAAATAACTTCCCAGCATGATGAATTAGTGCAGAAGGATTTAAACCTGTAATCATGGAATCTATTGGCACAGATATTGTCAAGATTTTGTGTCCTTGAAGAAGAGAGATTGTTTTTATCATAGGGGTTGAACATTATTTCCGTGTTGATAAAGATGAATCTGTATGGAGAAAGATGTGCTTCCAAATGGTGTGGTGATTAATACAGCAACTGGTGGGTTCTGTTGTTGCTGAAGCCAAGTAAATGGAGAGTCCTGCGGTCAAGGGACGCAACACTAACAGCTTTGGGAAGAGGTGGTTTGGTAGGATTCTTAAAGTATCAATAATATGATCTTATTGATACTTGACACTACTATTTACTTAGTAGTAATGTTGATGATTATTATTTGTCTACCTTCCAAGTGATCTTGGAAGGGCTTTTTATAGCGTAAAAGATGGTGGTTAGACTAGTGTCTAGTTGTGGATAACTCTTACTAGATAGCCTATCATCCCCAGGCTACTAGCTTCAACCCTCCAGAGTTGGGTTCTAAACCCAAATAGTGGTTTTAAAATGAGGCAATATCCTAGGCTTCTAATTTCTGCTCTTCAGCCTGGATATTCCTTGACTCAGTTGATTTCAACTAAGTTGACATCTATTAGCAGGGTCCTGTCTTGTGCTCAGTCTAATGCACACTGTACACGAGTGGTCCTCTGTCCCATTTCTCAGTGAAACAGGATGTTGTAAAATCCTGTCTTTATTCTATCTGGTGGAAGTGTATCTATTTTTGGAATCCCAAATGGCTAGTACTTAAGTATAGAGGCTTCTGGATTGACCAATGACCTGTGACCTGGAATGCCTCAGGTATCTTCTGGATTGCAAACTATAATAATCTTGATATATTTTTTCTGTAATCCAAAATAGATGTCTTGCATCTGGTGGTGGCCTGTTTATTGTTAGCCCTATTGATGAAGATATGGTTCAGTCAACCCTGATAGATCAGGATTTCTTGACATTTCCCCCACTTGGCTGGGCTATATATTCTTTGAAAACATCTCTAGCATTAGAATATGAGCAATAATTTGAATTACTCTGACATCAGCAACAAGATGGATACCCAACAGATTTTTGCAACCGAGTTTCCCTCCTTGACTTCTAAAGTATCTTATAATACACAGGGGGCGCTTGATGAGTCACCCCAGGACGTATCTAATGGCAGGGATTAATCTGATGGTAATGTCAAATTGCAGGCACTATCTCTTAATTAGGAGCGCTGCCAATTCAAAATTTCTGATCCCTGAGCAAGTTATTCCTTGGCTTTGAACCTTACATGAAACCTGCCATTGTTCCACCTCCTGTGGCCTTATGGCTTTCCCCATATGGTATATTAATCACAATATTCTACAATAAACTACATCTTATTCTATTAATTCTTTTTCTTTTATTGTACTGTTGTCTTCCCCAATAAATTACTGAACTCCCATTGGTTCAGTTGTAACAGTGGTAGCATTGGTAGGTTAACAACCTACCTAAGAAAAATTCCCCCAAGAAAGGACAGAGTACAGGCCGTATGGCTACTCCCCATCAAGAGACCTTCCTGCCAATCCCCAAGGGGGACATCCCCAAAGGATATGTTATCTACCAAAACCAGCTGGTACTTACAAGCGTGTAAAATTGCCTCTGCCTGGGGCAGCGCAACACAAGAGTCACCCCGCCTCAATTGGATCTTTTTCAACACATGTTAAATCTCCATCTTGAGTCTTTTGTGGGTGGTGTGGAAGGGGCTGACATTATTAGCTGGCTCCATTCTACAGAAACCTGCCTCTGTACTTGCCAAATACCTGAGCCCATGTGGGTTGCCACCGCTTCTGGGCGCCTTACGGGGCCTGCAGCAGTATGGTTTATCAACTGGGCTGGTCAAGAGTAGGAAGTCACTTGGGCAATATTTAGGGACGTCCGCCAGATCCCATTACAGTGAAATCTTTTCACCTATTGTAGTGGGAACTCCCCTCCTGGCCATCAAACAAACAGGATCTGTCCCCAAATGTCTTGCAGCTTGGCAACAAGCCCTTGCTGCTGCCCCAGAAGCTGTCACCAATGGGAACACCATGTTGCTTACCCTTATTGTCAATGGGCTTAAGCCCTATATTTTTAAGTGGGTCCCCATAGGACGTTGTACCTCTATTGACAACTTCTATAAAGCCATTGTAGAGGCCAACAACCAAGCTTCAATGGGGTTCTGAAGGTCCAATTATGCATCCCATCAGTCTTGTCCTGCGCCTGGCAGCGCCCACAACAAAGTGAGACGCCGCCAATCCTATCAGCAGGAGAATGGAGCTAAGCGCCCTCGCAAGGGGGAGCTCCAGTTAGCTCAGATTGAGGAACTGGAAAAAGCCTGGGGGTTGTAGACACTAGAGGTTCTGCAACCCCGCTTGAATCACACTCCCAATATCACCTTACCAAAAACCTCTGCAACTATAATGTGCACAAAGTTAAAACTCTTGATGTATTCCAGGTCCACAGCAACAACCCCGTCTTCAAAGCCAGTCATCCTTCCAAAGAAATCACCTGCTTGGCTTACTCCTTCTGTTTCCATTAGAACACCCATAAACTTTTGATAGACATTGGGGCCAATCATACTATGGTTGACCAGGTGTTTGCTGACTCTCAACAATTAGACTGGGTGCCAAGCAGATTCAAGGCAGTATGAGTAGCTGATTCTCGTAGAATGGCAATTACCCATGAGACGGTACCCTTCTCTGTGAGGATAGGGAACATCCAGGTTGATCTCTCTGGGCCAATCATGGCAGGGCTCAGCCACAATGGCATTGCTGGCTGTTGTGATCTGAGGTGTGGCACAGAGTCACAACGGGAAATCCTAACCTTAGGATTGGATTCATACTAAGTCTTGGTTAGAATGGCAGGGAAGGCTATATGGTTACCTTGTGGCCCTGATTGAATCATATCTGCTAGACGTGGCTAGAGAGGGGCCAAAGTATGTGGAGACACAAAGACAAAAATGTGAATAGAACTTAAATTTTATTGGGTATAGAAATTGGGATTATACACTGTGTAGCTTTACCACAAAACAGTACATGGACGGTAGGATCACTCACCATAAGCATTAGTGGGGGAAATGAGTTGCACAGAATCAGGAAACTGAACAATTATATTTCCCAATTTGGAGCCAGACTCATTTCAAAGGGCAAAAGCAAAAGAAAGAGGTTTGTCCTTAAAATAACCCATTGAAGGCAAAATCAAAACATGGTGAATGGTGGCATTCATGACAGTTGCCGCCAGCCACGCCAATAGGAAAATGGGGTTAAGCACCCCCTGAGGGGGAACTCCAACTAGCACAAATTGAGGACCAGGGAAAAGCCTGGGGGTTGTAGTTACGAGAGGTTCTACAACCCCACTTGACCCTCTCTCTCAATCCCTGCTTATAAAGAACCCCTGTGACTACAGTGTACACAAAGTTGAGACCCTAGATGTATTCCAAGTCCACAGTGACAGCCCTGTCCTCCAAGCCATGCATTCTTCCAAAGAAATCACCTGCTTGGTTTACCCCTTCCGTTTCCATGGGAACACCCACAAACTTTTGGTAGACACTGGGGCTAATCACACCATTGTCAACCAGAAATTTGCAAATTCTCAACAACTAGATTGAGTGCCTAGTTGATTCAAAGCAGTACATGTAGCCAACTCCTGCAGAGTGGCAATCACCCATGATATAGTACCCTTCTCTGTGAGAATGGGGAACATCCATGTCAGGAATGAAGTATGGAAATAAGATTCCATGAGCCACCAGAACTTCAAACCATTGACTACTCCAATTATCTTATAAGTCATCCAAGAAGATCCAGAAAGAGACAAGACAAGAGAATTCATAAGACAAGGACAGGAGTGAAGAACCATAAGATTTATGAAGCACCATAAGGAGAATGATGGATAAGGGTTAATAGAAAGGGAAAAGTAATTTATACTCATCAATTCTTGAATGAGAGGAGTCAAGTATGCTACAAGAGGGATATAGCATTTTGAAGGTATATTAGAACATGTAACAGTGGTTCAATAATGGCACCAATAGATTCCTCTTGGTCTCAGCTTTCAGGAATGCCTTTAAACGTTGAGATTGGTTCTCTAGTCGCAGAGATATGATTTTTGAGGATCAGCAATTATGTGCAAGAAGACAGATAGTTCGAAAGGTATTTGGACTGTGAAAGCACTCAGAAATGGCACAATTGAATCAAGTTAATATAAAAACCTATTTGAAATTGAGTTTGAACATGATAAAATCAAGTAAATTGATATAATTGTTGTCAGGATTCTGAATCCTGACAATCCAGGTTAAGCTCTCTGGGCTAATTATGGCAGGACTCAGCCACAACATTATTGCTGGTCTTGACTGGCTCCAACACAACCACCCATATATCAACTGGGATGCATCTGTAATCACAATCAACAGAAATGGGGTGGGCTTCCAGATCTACCCTGTCAAGATGGGCAAACTACTCCACAACACTGTATTTTTCAGACTCACAGAGACCAATACATACAATTTCAAGAAGGAAGCTAGACTTTAATCAGTGTTCAGTCAAAGTCATCCGCTCCAAACTCACTGTAGCCCCTCCCTTGACCACCACACCTTCACCAGAACTTGTAGCAATTCTTGAGGAGTACAAGGACGTCTTCAGTGAAACGTTAGACCAGTTGCCTCCTCCAAGAGAAATACAGCACACTGTTCAATTGCAAGGGTTGTTGTTCAAAGCACGTCCCCTTTATTTCTTGATGCCCAAGGAGGACAAAACTCTCCGTCAACACCTTGTGGATGCACTCAATAAGGGCTTTATCCGCCCCTCCCTCTCACCATATGGGGTTGCAGTCTTCTTTGTAGCTAAGAAAGACGGATCACTTTGATTGGTAACCAACTACTGCGCTCTAAACAAGGTGACAGTAAAAAAATACCCCTTACCATTAATTGATGGCTTGTTTGATACACTTGGAGGTGCAAAGGTCTTCAGTCAGATAAATCTCACTTCAGGGTACAACCAGGTCTGCATTGCACCAGAGAATGAGGTAAAAACTGCCTTCCACACACACTATAGGTTGTTTGAGTGTCATGTCATGAACTTTGGAATGACCAACACTCCCTCTACCTTTGCCATGTTGATGAACAAAGAATTTGAATATCTGATTAGAAAATGTGTTGTTGTGTACCTTGACAACATTATTGTCTTCAGTCAAGATCAAACCACACATATTCAACATCTTTGTGCTATCCTTGACACATTTTATAAACACCAGTTAAAGGCCAAGCCTCCCAAATGCAAATTCCTCCAGTCAGAGCTCTTGTTCCTTAGGCACACCATCTCTGCCAAGGAATAAAGTCCAACCCTGCCAAGATTAAGGCAATCACAAGCATGCCACCCCCACGGATGTGGGTCAGGTGTACACCTTCTTGGACATGGTTGCCTATGTGCAAAAGTTCATTCCCTATTGCACAGAACTTATTGCACCTCTCACCAAGCTCTTAAACACAAATCAGCGCTTCCACTGGACACCTGCCAGAGATCAAGCCTTCAAGACGTTGAAGCAGAGGCTTAAAGCTGCACCTGTATTACAATTACCCAATCAGAACTGCCAGTACAAACTTGGGACTGATGCCTCTGACAGGACCATAGGAGGCGTGCTAAGGGTGAAAACTGACAAAGGTGCCTTCCTCCCCGTAGCTTAAAAATCCAGGAAAATCACTGAATCAGAGCAATGCTACCCTATACATGATAAGGAGTTAGCATCAATTTTTCACTATGTCAAGAAGTGGCGCTGTTACCTGGAAGGTGCTACCTTTCCACCCCGCGTCCTAACAGATCATAAGTCGCTCCATTACTTCAACACTCAGTCCCACTTAATGCAACACCAAGCAGGCTGGGTCAAGTATAAGGTTTTGTGGCCCTGTATGTGCCAAGACATTGTGGACCTCCTCAAAACATGTATGTTGTGCAAGAAGAACACATCTAAACCTGCACCTCCCAAGTTGGTCCTATCTATCAAAGCCATGGAACCCTTTGAACAGTAGGCCCTCAACTTGTGGGACTCCTTCCTGAAGAGCAGCTAGGCAAGAAATATATCATTACAGCCATCAACTACTTCACCTGTTGGCCATTAGCGTGGGCAACCACCAACCATACTTCCACCACCATCGCCCTCTTCATTGGCAAAGAAATTGTGGCCCGCTTTGGGCAGCCCAAGCTTGTAGGGCATGTAATGAAGGTGTATTGTGCCAAGAACACCCTCTAACAAGCAGTCATGATACCCTATCATCCCCAGGTCAATGGGCACATGAAGTGCCTAAATTGTTTGTTGGTCTAACTGATTGCCAAGCTCTCACAAGAGCACCCCAATACTGCGTGGACCAAACACCTGCCCACTGCCCTACTCAGTTTACGGACAAGAATTAACAGGGGCATCAGGTTCAGTCCCAGCACCTTGGCCTTTGGGACCCCTGACAGCTTGACAGGGGGTAGAACAAGGGAAATTACAGCCAACAGTTCCCAGGAAACCTCCCCTGTCAACTACTCCCTCCCTGAGTCAGTGGCGTGCCAAGGCTTGAGACATTGAACACAAGCAAATTGTGGGGGGGGGACAAAGAACCTTGAGGCAAGATACGCCGTAGGTGACCCTGTCTATGCCCTCAACCCCAACTCTTGCAAATTAGAGCCCATCCACTTAGGACCCTTCAGAATAGCTGTGGTCTATGACAATCACACCTATAATATCAAAGATGCCCAAGGGAATACCAAAAAGCTCCATCATGATTGCTTGTGCCCCTGCTGCGCCATCCTCACATAAAAGTTGTTTATGCAGACCTTCCCAGATCTTCTGCAGGCTCTGATCCTGGTGTCTGACAACAAGCAGGGGGTGTTGCAACCAAGTTTCCCTCCTTGCCTGCTAACATATCTTACAATGCACAGGAGGCGCTTGATGAGTTGCCCCTTGACGTATCTAACAACATGAACCAATCTGATGGTAATGTCAAATTGTGGGCACTATCTCCTAATTAGGAGCGCTGCCAATTCAACTTGGCTGATCCCTGAGCAATTTATTCCTTGGCTTTGAACCTTGCATGGAATCTGCCACTGTGCCACCCCCTGTGGTCTTGTGGCTTTTCCCATATGGTATATTAATCACAATATTCTACAATAAACTACATCTTATTCTATTATTTCTTTTCCTTTTATTGGACTGTTGTCTTCCCCAATTAAATACTGAACTCTCATTGGTTCAGTTGTAACACTTTCCTGAGAGGCAGTAATCATAGATGTTGTGACACCAGTAAGAGTTAATAACAAACCAGACATCAGTCTGGCCATAGGAAAGTCACCTTTAACAAGCCCTCCCAAGTGATCTTGGAAAAAAGCCAATTATCATCAATCTTATTACTGCTATCAAATCTGCAGTAGTATCAAGTAACAATAAGAGTGTATCATTATTGCTTTCAGGACCTCTTCAAAACACCTCCTGCCCAAAGCTGCCAGTTCTTTGCCTCTTGACCAAGAGAATCCTTTACTAGTTGCTTCCAGTGGCCCTTCAACAGAACTTCCCCAGTCACTGTTGCTTCCCACCATCACTGATAAGAAGCCCACCTGTTGACATACAGGTTCAGCCCATATCAACAACCTGCCAAGATACCTAACCATCTATTTAATAAAAACAACACTTCTTCAAGATCCCAGAGGGTTGAAAAATTGTTTAACTAGACATTCAGGTATTGAGAATTCATTTTATAAGATGAGATCCTGTCTAGTATAGTAGCATCTTTGATTAATCACTCCCAAGAGATAATTCTCCCGATAATTGACCCAACCTTTCAAGTAGAAGATGCCCTAAGGCTTGATCCAAATATTATACTGGGATCACCCATGATCCTCATAAAAATATCTTCCCTCAAGCTAAATGATCTACATGGGCACTATGTGATATATTTCTGGCCTAAAGAGGCTCACCTCTAAATTTAATAAAGGTATCGATCTCTTCTAAATCTTCCCTTTTGCATTTATACTTTACAGAAGAACATTCATAACACTATTAATAGACCAGACTCAGATCAAACTTATGGATCTTTATTCTCAGCAGTTCCAGCTGATTATTTTGGGAATTGTTTTAAGAAGGAGCAATCAAAGGTATCAGGAAGAAGTGTTTTCGGCCATCCCACTTTCATGCAAAGAGCTTTTTTTAGGGGTTCATGTCTCCCTGGATCAAGCGTATCAGTATAGCCTCAACAATTCCACAGGAAAGGGATTCCGAGCATGGCTCCATGGTGCTACTAGATATCGAAGTATATTTGACAAGGGAATGCATAAGGCTGGACTAAACTCAATCGATACAAAGATTGCTTGAGCAATGTGCTCTATCTTCTTTGCGGGCTTTTATTTTGGAATGGATATTTTTTGTCAGCTACAATGCTGAGTTTCGAGGTGGAGTATCGTTTGTTGTTGAGGTAGATAGAGGCTAGTCTTGGTGTTTGGACAGCCTGCAATCAGCAAGCCAATCAAATATGAGCTAGATTCCAATGGCTAGCTATGGTTTCACTGCTAATGTTGTAACAATTGCTATAGGTGATGTGATGGATTTTCAACTCAATGAATTAAGCATATTGCATTGTTAGATTTGATAAGAATCTTCTCAGCTTTTGTTGCAGCCTTATTTCTTTAAAGCTAATTGGTGGTGAGGGGAAATGAAATAGCTGCGCATGATATTGTTTCATTCCCTCGAGAATAGAAAAGTAGACGATGCATTTAAACTCAATTGGTTACTAACTGATCGGTGGCTTTAGATGTGGCAATCTAGGCGAATCAATTGTTTGATTTCACGTAGAATTTAAATGGGATTGGGGAGCGATAGGAATAATTTGATCTCTAAATTGATTGGCTAAGCCAGTACCCAGTCCAAAGGTTTGGGTCATGGAGTTGGCCAAGCTTGTGGCTATTTTTATTATTACTTAAAAATGCCGTCCAGTTTGCCCTTTTAACATCTGATTTGACATGCAGTGGCTGCTGAGCCATCAGAAGCAAAGATGTAAATATTTTGCCGTTTGAAGTGGCTTAAATTTATTTGGTGCTACCAGTTGACTACAATTACTTGTCTCAAGGCCTTTTCAACGGTATCCAAGTCACTTTATTTGTGGCGTTCAGATCCTTAAGGAGACACCATATTTCTATCATTAGTACTTGGAAACATCGTGAAGGGTGCACCCTGGATATTGACAAAAGATTAGGCAGAGATAATGTTAATTTATAAGAGGCATTTGACTTGATAAGCTGTGCCATCCATTTGCACACAGACATTGGTTTGACTCCTTTTTAAGAACAGGCTTGTGGTCGACACAATTGCACCGATATTTCTAGCAAGGGATCTCTAATCCATTCCTTATCAGAGACAAATCCGATCCGAATACTGTCTTAAGTAGGATCCCATTCTATTTTATTTTTAAACCAGAAGTTTGGAAGATCCATCTGGCGGAGGAATAGCACAGCTAAGAAGACTCATGCATTAAATTCAAGGCAGATTTCTAAACTTCATCATGACTCTGACAGAACAACCTACCATCCGGTTCCATATTATAGAAGGCAAAGACCTACCCCCAAGGACTTCAATGGGAAGGCCGACCCCTACATCTTTATCAAGATGAACAAGCTAAAGGCCACGGGAAAGATAGTCAAGAACACGCTTAACCCTAAATGGGATGAAGTATTGGAGGTGAACCCTGACTTTAGCGAGGTGCCAACGCTTATCCAAGTTTCCTGCTGGGACAAGGATCCATTGTCAAGTGAGTTCATGGGTGTTGTAAAGATTGATCCTAAATCTTTGTTTGAATCTGATGGCACACCTAAGATTGCTGGCCAGGGCTGCGCTGCCTGGTACCCCCTCAAAAAACGGCGGGGATCTGATAAGGTTGGGGGTGAAATTTGTATGCAGGTTGGTTTTCATGTGACTCATGATGAGCAGCTCAAAGTTCTCCGTAACTATTACCAAGCCTTATCGGGCCTTATGTCTGACTCAAGTCTTTCTACCGACGAGAGCGAGTGGCATGGTGGTGGCCTTCTATACATAGATATTGTCTCGGCAAGTGATTTACCATGGTATAGCAACTCGATTGGAACAACCTTTGATATGGATCCTTTTGTTGTAGCTTCATTAGGAGAGATTACTTTCAAGACTTCCACTATTAGACACAATCGCAACCCCAAATGGAACGAGCGTATCGTTTTCAGATTAAGTCCAGAGCTACACTCTTATAGTCTAAAGCTCTCTATTTATGATTATGATAAGTTTTCAAACAATGATTATGTTGGAACAACTAGTGTCCCCATCACCAACATTCTTTCTGCTTACTCTGCTGGTGAAGGTGGGAAACTAATGTCGCTACCTTTAAAGTTAGACCCCACAACCCCCAAAGATCGCTTTTTATCGAAACTTCTTATTCGTGCAAATTATGTCCCTTATGACCAAGCGCGCCTTGATTTTTGGTCTGCACTTGCCTCCTGCTACGATGCAAATGAAAAATGGAAGCATGAACAAAACAGAGATCATAACCATGCTAGATAGTTTAGGTGGTACTGTTGAAGAATCTGTTGTTGCTGGTTTTTTTCTTCGCTTCGGAAAAATCCTCAGAAAAATGATGAACTGACTTTCCAAGAGCTATCGACTTGCCTGGAGGACCTAACTGCTCAAGGCGAGACTGGGGTCGAGGCTGCATTCGATTTAAAAGTTTGTCCCATTTGTGCACGGAAGCTATCCTACTGTGATCTCGATGCGGTTTCACATATTGCTGTTTGTGCTTCCAATGACCCTGATAAGATTAATCGGATTGTCATGGGTAACTTCATTACTGAAGCCAACGCCCAGCGTAAGTGGTACGCCAAAATCGCCTCCTTTGTTAGTTTTGGACAATACAAACTGGGCACCAACAATGGGAATATTTTGGT
Source organism: Entomophthora muscae (assembly GCA_014839935.2). NCBI lineage: Eukaryota > Fungi > Entomophthoromycota > Entomophthoromycetes > Entomophthorales > Entomophthoraceae > Entomophthora > Entomophthora muscae. The sequence goes on along the minus strand of QTSX02003935.1, from coordinate 1,874 downwards.
CCAGGATCGCGCCTCGGGAGAAATATTGGAAGAACGCATGCCGACATATATCAAGCTGGGAATAAGAGTTTTATACCGTGTTTCTAAGACTACAGCCGAGAATAAGCGCGTAAAGAAGATGCTGTACGCCATGTCAGTTAAACAAGGGCAGAAATACACTGATCCAAGCTCGCGTCGTGAGATCCAACCTTTCATCAACTTCCATCGCCTGAATGAGGAGGAGATACTTGAACCTATTGATTCTTTCCCAAATTTCAATGAGTTCTTCTATCGAAAACTCAAGCCAGGAGCTCGCTATCTCGGTTCACCTGATCCCCGAGTCGCTGTATCACCAGCCGATTCACGCGTCATGGTGTTCCCAACTATCTCTGCTGCTCAAGAGTTGTGGATAAAGGGGCACCGCTTTACAATTGGTCGACTTTTTAACAACCTTCTTCCCCCCGAAGAGGTAGCTGCTTATGAAGCAGGCTCCCTCGCCATCTTTCGCCTGGCTCCTCAGGACTACCACCGATTCCATATTCCCGTTGACGGGATTCTCTCCTCGCCAACCAACATCGACGGACAATATTACACTGTTAATCCCATGGCTATTCGTTCTTCTCTCGACGTTTATGGCGAGAACAAGCGCTGCTTTTCGTTCATCGATTCTACCCATCACGGCCGGGTAGCAATTGTGTGCATCGGTGCCATGCTGGTCGGTTCCATCATCCTTACTTCCACTCCAGGCTCATATGTATCGCGGCTGGATGAACATGGCTACTTTGCCTTTGGTGGCTCTACTATCCTCGTTCTATTCCAAGAAAACACCATCACTTTTGATAAAGACCTTGTCAAGAACTCAGAGAAGAAGCTAGAAACCTTGGTAAGCCCACTATTCTTCCTCCCATCTAATCCATGTTTAGCTTCGTGTCGGCAACACCATCGGCACCACCAAAACCTAATCGATTACCGCCATATCTATACCTCAAAAGCATATCCCTGTAAATTTTAGGTCCCAAAAAAATTTCCTCTCCAAAGTTTGTCTGAGCCTTTCTCCGTAGCCTGCCAATCATATATAGTCCCTAATAAAAATCATCCTCTAACCCAATCCATTCTGAAATGTGCTTCCAATCAACGTTGTTATCGGCTTTAATATATAACACTTTTGAAGCTCACAAGGAAACAACCCATTCAAAAATAATCATCAGACCCTCCATTTTTGCCTATGGAAACATCTTTGACAAGTATCTATCGCAAAGCCACCCAGTTTGGGAGTTCTGATTATGTTTCTTAGAAACCCTATCATCCTCATGGATCCAACATCCTTGAATCTGCCTTGCCTTGTGGCTTGCCCAAGTATCATTCCTTGTAGGATTCGAAATATTTGATCCCCATACAACACCGGGGTGTGGCAGGAGTGCCACCAACCGTTTGATAGTTGAACCAAGTATCAGGGAATCAATCTCCCAAGGGGGCGGTAACCATTGACATCACAACACCTCCCTCTGGGGTGCTGGAAAGCGGAGCTTTAGGAGCTTTCTCAAGACTATCCCAGAGCCATGTCCAGTATCCATCCAACTTGGCATCAGGAGCATTTATCCAGAAATCACGTTGAGCGCTTCTCGCCTTACAGAGGCAGAACCAGTCACATCACATAAGCTTCAATGCTATACATGTACCCATCCCTTTTATGAGATACATACTCTTAGATCAGACTTCCATGATAACACCCAGCCCCCTCAGTCCTGGTTTCAGCTTGTGTAGATCTTGGTTAACTACCCAGACCTCATCTCCTGTTTGAAATCTTTCTTCTTGGAGTGGGATAGTCTCTTTCGGCCCATAATTTTTCTTTGGGTTTTTGCTCTTGTCTTGCTTGCTGTACAATTTGATCATTG
>QTSX02003934.1:0-36035 GCA_014839935.2 Entomophthora muscae | reverse complement strand
CCTAATTTCAATTTTTGCTTTTATCTGAATATGGATATTTAATTAGAGTTTTTCCCACCCAATATCCCAATTATAGATTTTTGTTTCTTAATTAGTTGTTTCTGGGTTTACAACGCCCATTTTAGAATACCCAAAAAAAACCACCCATTTTCCTAGATTTTACTGCCAAATTCAAACACTCAACACAATATTTTTAAAATTTATGTTTCAGATCTTGTGTCTTATTTTAGATACCTTGGTATCATTCATGATTACAATTCATTGCACACATTGTGTGAGTGATTTTGTTTACATAGTGAGTTGCTATTGTGTTTTGTTTTTGGTTTGAGTTTTGACTCACCTTGCTTGGGTGTATTTTGTCATTGATTCACATAGTAAACATATGTACACCAAAAGTCAACTCACACCATTTTGTTTTTGAATCAATGTATTTCAGATTGTATTTTGAATGGTTCTGCTTTTTGTGTGAGCCCTTTGTTGCTGTGTTGACTCATTTTGCTCATTAACGCCAATAAATCCTGTTAACAGAGTGTATATTTTAACCTGATAGTTGGATTTTGATCAAATCTGAGATCATTTTGTTTAAATCTGAGGTATTTTTGGTTGTTGCCATAGCTTTTAAAACTACTGCATATTATCTTTTTAAAGAAGTACCTAGAATTATAAAAGTAACAATTAAGTTTAATAGATTTGTAGAGTGTCATATCAAAAGTATTGTTGATGGTCATTTTGGTGTTTTTCTAAAATATTTAAACAAAAGGAAAATGAGATATATATATAAAGTATAAATGATCTCAAAATGGTTTTTGAGAGAGAGGAAGAAAGAAAAGATTTATATGAGTCACTTGTAAATAATTCAGATATTTTCCAAAAAATCTTTTTTTACATTTATGATAGAAAAACTAGGCCTAAAAAAAGCTGGCTTGAAGTCAAAGCTTTTTATGTTAACCTTCCATATTGAATGAGAGATGGTGAGCTGTATGTTTCACCTTTGACATTTGAGGATGTTGAGGAGTACTCCAAAGTAAAATATTGTGCAAAGTTTTGCACATATGACAGAGAAACAAAGAGAGCTGATACTACTAAAATATTAGTAGGGCATGTTTGTGAAGTCAGGCACATTACAAAAACTTATATTTCACATAGGGTAAGTAGTATTTTAAATACAACAACCTTTTTTTCTAAAAATAACTAAGAAATTAATTATATGAGACAAAGATAGGGTAATAGCAATTATAGCTTTGGGGCTGCTATTACTCTCCCATGCAACTCATATATTTGATTCTTGGCTTATTAAAATAGAAAAAAGGGTTTTCAGCAAAAATTCAGTTAATAAAAATAAGATTTATTTTTATTATTTGTATATTTTACACTTTTAAAAATTTCTTCAGTAAACTAAACATTATATTAATGTTTAAAAAACATAATTTTATGATCTAAATAATACAAATAAGTTAAAATGCTTTAAAATGCTTAAGCTGGCGCCTTGGCTTAATATAATAAATAATGACCCATATGCATCATAAGGTGCAATACACCATCTAGAAAATGCCATCTAGAAAAACACCATCTAGAAAAAAATTCACAATAGAGTCAGGATTTACATTGGCAAAATTAAAAAAAATTAAAAAAATTATTAAATAATTGTTTTTTACATATTGGTTTCCAATACACCATCTAGAAAAACAGCATTTAGAAAAGACTATCACAAATTGAAATAAAAAAGTGTTATCCAAATAAGATTTTTTGAATATAAAAACACTTAATAAATACCCTAAAATATGCCATCTAGAAATGTGGCATCTGGAATCAAATAATAAATTATACTGTCAGGAAATCCTGGTCTATCAGGGTTGACTGATCCATATTCCCATCACTAAAACTATAGGTCAACAATAGACGGGACACAGCCAGATGAGAGACGCATATTCTGGAATACAGAGAAACTATATCAAGACTGTTATAGTTTACAATCCAGAAGACGCCTGAGACATTCTGGGTCTCAGGTCATGGGACAATCCAGAAGCTTCTATAATTAGATGCTAGGCATTAAAGATCCCAAAATAAACACAAACCCACCCTATAGAATAAAGATGGGAAAATACAACATCCTGTTTCACTGAGAAATGGGACAAAAGACTGCCAGTGTGAGTTTGTGCATTACTCTGAGAACAAGACGGGACCTGCCCTATGGAATAAAGATGGGAAAATACAACACCCTGTTTCACTGAGAAATGTGATGGAAGACTGCTAGTGCAAGTTTGTGCATTACTCCAAGCACAAGACAGGTCCCGGCCCTATGGATGTCAACTTAGTTGACCACAACTAAGTCAAGGAATACCTGGGCTGAAGAGGAGAAATTAACAGCCTAGGATATTACCTCATTCCAAAACCTTGTTCAGGTTTGGAATTCAACTCTGGGGGTGAAACTAGTAGCTTGGGGATGATAGGCTAGCTAGTAAGAGTTGTCCGCAGCTAGACGCCAGTTTGGCCGCTAGCTGTTAACTATAAAGGGTCCTTCCAAGATCACTTGGAAGGCAGATAATTAATACCCTTCAACATCACTACTAGTCCAAATAGTAGCGGTGTCAAATTACAGTAAGAGCAACTTATTGATACTTTCAAATTCCTGCCAAACCATCACTGACAGTGTTGCGTCTCCAAAGGACCACAGGACTTCCCCATCACTTGGCTCCAGTAACAACAGAGCTCTGCCAGTTGCTGCACTTACACACACTAATTGGAAGCACATCTGTCCCCATACAGATATCCTAATCTTAACATGTATAATACACCTAATAAAAACAACATCTCTTCTTCTTCAAGAACCAAAAATCTTGACATACTTTTATGTGATAAATCCAAGCCTTTTCCTTATTAACTGGGAATAAAGTATGATATTAATTTATGATCACATATAATATATCAACTTAAATTAACTCACCTTTGATAGTACTATCTCCCTGTAACACAGCCATTAAAAACTACTTTTGATATACTGATTTTATTCTTTATCATAAAAGGATCTGTAATATTTGGGTTTTGGCTTTAAAAATTTTCATTAATGATTTTATATATGTAAGGGTAGTGACTCCATTAACTGGAGCTGCTATAATCATGTTGTTGTAATATGGTTAGTGTAAACTAGCCATTACTGACATCAATACCTCCCATCAATTAGGCTCTAGTGCAAAGGGTCAAATTTTCCTGTAGTTTGGATGAACAACTAGTCTGGTTGACTAACAGGTCATATCCTTAGAGGGTTAATTAGCCCATCAAACATTCATACCAATTGATGGGCTGAGAATCAATATTTTCTGAGGTGAAGTCTGATAATAGGATTTGTGGCTCAAGTTTAATTACAAAACCCCTATATACCTCTTCCCTTGTTTATTAAATAAATAATTGATATTAAATTACTTATGCTTTTATTATACACACTAGGCAGAAGAATCATATTAGCTTAGTATTTAGTAATACATAGGTTGTAATCAACTTAATCATATACAGCAAACTACCACACCATAGCCAAAAATACAACACAGGTTAAGGACAGCGTAACTAAGACCACCTCATCACTTGAAGGTTGATAGAATTAAATTTTCTTGCCTGGTTAAAATAAAGAGGCCCAGATTCATTGTGATTATCAACAAGCTGAAGATCTGGTATATACATGGGGACCAGCTTTACCCTCAGGACATCAAAAGCAAAATTATTTTATCCAAGCATGTAGATCAGCAAGTCAAGTTTGCAAGTGTTACTAAGGAGGTTTTGACCTATTCTATCAGAGAAGGCCGCTTTACCCATCTCAAAGGCATTGAAAAGACTCTTGGGACTGAATCCTGATCAAGTTACTCTTCCATTAAATAATTTACTTCCAAACATTTAATTTTTACTTAATTTTTAATACATTGATATAAACATAGGAGAACTTTTAATATGAAAATATCACAGTTTTGGGGTGTGTTGACTTTGGAGCTTGGAGCACTATAGCTAGTACTAGCTGATACCACATTATTATTGCAGATTTAAATTTTTTGGATTATTTTGAGTCTAGCCATATGTTTTACTGTTTTGAAATTTTTTGGGGTTTTTATTAATTTTTAAGTTATTTGGCACAGTTCTGCCAGAAATTTGACATAGGGTTTCTAGATGGCGTTTTAGGACACATTTTCTAGATGGTTTCTTTTTAGATGGTGTTTTCTAGATAGGGTTTTCTATATGGCCTCTTTCTAGATAGTGTATCCCACCCATCATAACTGCCTTTGCCTATGCAAAGCAAGAACAGTACAATGTAATTCCTGACTTCCAGTATCCAATTCAAAACTGGATCAATATCAAGCCCAAATCCCCAACACTCAAGAAAATTCCCAAGGTTCTACCTTCCAGCACCCCAGGGGGAGATGTTGCAACATCTTTATTTACTCCCTATTGGGAAAGTAATTCCCCAAGTGACTCTCCAAATGATTCCCCAACTAATAATTAATTTGTGGCACTCTTACAGTTTTTTAAAATCTATGCCAACAAGTAAAAATACTTTGGATGTAAACAAAACAAATCAGATGTAAACAAAATTAAAAATAATAAATCTTTTGTAAATTGATATAAGTTTGTTTTTTAATTTTGTTTAAATCCAATTTATTTTGTTTAAATCCAAAGCATTTTTGCTTGTTGCTATAGCTTTTAAAACTACTGTAGCATTTTCCCATCTATTATGGGATCAAATATTTCAAGTCCTAAGAAGAACACTACTTGGATAAGCCCCATGATTGCCATGACGTACATGGACAACATGTGGCTTCTCATGATAATATATAATACTCTAAACTTGTATCCAATAAAGCATTGTTCTCTTCTCATTTTCCCCTTTATCTTGCTCATTATACTTCCCAGAAGTATATGCTCAACAATTCAATTATTTTAATTTTTTATTCTTTCTCTTAATTATTTCTTTTATCTTTGTCTCCCTAAATCTTTTATCTTCTTATCTCTTTAAATTTTTTTCTTAATACCTCTGATTCTTTATTGTTCCCAGCCTCTTCTGATAGTCTTTACCTATTCCTTTTGCTCCTTCTTGCTGCTGCTCACCACAACTGTCTTCCCTTATTCTGCTAGTCTCCATCAGTCAACACCTCAGAATCAAGCAACAATTCTTAACAAGGGAATCAGCTTAGACTTGATTCCCATCAGTGAACTACACCTTTGGCCATCAGCAACAGACACCCTTCATGTCTTGCCACTGTTTTTACTCACTCAAGTGGTTAATTTGAGCTTTCAAGCGCAAATTAACCAACTTCACTTCCCAGAAACCTCTAAATTACCAAGTTCTGCAGATGTTTCCCTAGCCAACTACCTTAATAATGGTTCTGGGCATAACTATGCTTTTATAGTAACTTCAAGATTTTCTTAAAGCTTCCAGGAAGACATAAAAAGAAAAGCCTTACCCACAGCCTGGATAAAGTCATCCAACTACACACCCCCTGCAGTTGGTCCTAAGATCTCAGAACTTCTATAGTGCATCCATTTTGAGATAGCCAGGTCCTTACTACTATCTATTGCATGAACCTCAGGCATCTTTGGTTTCCTTTCCTGGCTTGGATCTCTCATCTTTCTTGGCCATAACCTACATACATCAACAAACTAACCAGCATTTACCTGTTTTCAGGCATTTAATCTTTATTGTGGCCAAATCAGTCCTTGCCTGTAAAAATGCTCCCATGTGGATTGTCACAAAGATCCTCTTAGAAATCATCTTAATTGCCACTGTTTTAGAGTTTTTTTGAACAGCTACTCCTTCAGAAAGAACTAATTAAAACTTTAGAAGACATCTGGCTAATTCAAATCAACAGACATGTAATCATCAAGATGCAGATTGAGTGCTCAACAAAAATCTCACTTGCAACCAAAATATTTTATAAAGACTCTGTCAACTTTCCAGCCAGCCTCCTACTTATAAAGCCTTATTTCTAACAGATCTGCCTTCAGAATAGCTTTTTCAAAAGCTTAAACTATTAGTGCTCACTTTTTCTTATAATAAAATAATCTTATATCCTTACTTTCTCAAAAGCTTAAAGTATCAATTCACTCTTTTATTGATCATAATTTAAGCTTTTGGCTTCCAACTAATCACATTCATCAGTAAAAATGCCCTCAACTCAACCAATGATTACAGCTTCCAAAAGTCCACCATTTCTGAAGATCTACTTTAATCCAACTAGGAAATTGATTTTCACTCTGCAAGCCATTTGAAGTGTTAACACTTTATGCCCAAAGCGTTAAATGATTCCTTGTTTGGGCACCAGTTTTCTCTGCATTCAACCTTAACCAATTTAAATATTAGAATACTGCTGTTAATTCCAAATCTAAACATAAAAATGCTGGATTGTCAAATCCTTGGTCCAAATTTCAAATCACATTTGTGGGATGGCCTTTTTTTAATTAAATTGAATTATTTGTATTTTTATTTGAATTTTTAAAAATGCGGGAACTCAGACACTTTGCAAATTTCAAGTCAAACTGCATATTTCCAATGGAAAAAATGAATTAAGTGGAATTGTATTTGAAGCGTTCAAATCCATCAACTGTTTTCATTAAGTTTACTATGTTTTTTGGAATTGCGGGATTTTCAAATCCATGAACAAAATTTCAAATAATTTTTGATGCCTTTAGTAAACTCAAATATTAATTGCAGGAAATGGAATCAAAATTTAATGTACATTGAGCACACTAGAAAACACCAACTCAAATAAAGAAGCTCCACCATGACTAAAATCAAATGAAAAATTCAATCTCAATAACCATGTTTAGACATAAAAAGTGTATAAACTTTAAAATTACCCAAAACCAGAAAAGATACAATATTATACACTTCACATCACATATATAGAAATTATGTTACTATTTAAGGCTAGATCAAGAGAAAACAACTACCCACAAATAACACTAAAATCTAAATAAATACATATTTAATCTAAAATATATTTTTAATTTTAATTTTAATTTTATAGACAGACAATCTCATTCCCAATCAGCTCCTGCACCAGCCCACAGGGCAGCCTGTCCACAAGGGCATCCCAGAGGGTCCAAGAATAGACCCATAACACAACTAAAGGGGAGTAATGTTGATACACAGGTCTCCCAAGGCGTCAGCGTCAGTCAACCACCTCCCACATCTCAAGCCAGAACAACCTGCTTGAATCCCAGACAGAAGCTTCTCTCAAGGCCTGCCATCAAAGTCTCCCATACAAAGGTCATTGGGAATAATGAGGTTACATACACCTCCATTGTGTACCCAGTTATCACCTGGGCCTGCACTCTGGATCCAATAGTTGCCACTTCCTGCCCCGCATTTTTGATACATCATATGAGCCATTGGCCACAACTGAGGAGCCATCTGTGCCTGTTGTGTATTCCACTATTGACAGCACCACCACAAGCAAGAGTGATCCCACCTTCTACATGAAGCTCCCTGTCCCCTTTGTTGAGCCTGATAGCCAGGATGCCGCAGTACCCACCAAGAGCTGGAGTCAGTTGACAGATAGTGAGTGTGAAGCTCTCCTCAACTGCTTGAACAGGGGAATGGCAGTTTGGGATATTGCGTCCTGATTTGGTGTCACGTCCAGATATATTGGCAACATCAACAAAATTACAGCAACACCGGGTAAATTGCTAAATCTGTCAATGCTAAGCAGTAGCCAAAACTCTTGCAGCATGTGCATATTGACACAATAAAACAGTGGTTAACCAAGGATTGCCACCTGGACACGCTTGCTGTCCAATCAATGCTTATCACAGAGTTTGGGCTTTCTGTTTCTAAAACCCTTGTCTACAAAACAATGGTTGATTTGGGCTTCTCATGGAAAGTACTGGAGATTTCTATGTACAATAGGAACAGCAAGAAGACCATCAAGTATTGACACATTTATGCTAAGATCTATCTGGCTCTAAAGCAGACTGGCAACATACAGTTCTTCTCTATAGATAGATTGTTGTTTTCCTCCTCACTCAGGTCTAGGCATGGGTGGGTCAAGAAGGGGTCCAAGGATGGTGTAGAAAATTATACAGCTGTCTGTTCCCAAACATATTCAATTTAGCACTTCTTGGTCCTTGCGGGTTGGACCAATATCAAATGATCAAGGGTTCCCATAATATCAGGACATTTCTTGATTTTCTCCAAACTATCAAGAAGTATCTTCAGATTAATTACCGCAGTACACCCAACATTGTTTTGCTTGATAATGTTGGGCTCCACAAAGTGGATCTGGTTGCTTCCAAGCCCCCCATTGATAAAAATAGCCACACCTCTAGCTACTGGCTTATGGACTGTCCAATGAGTCTCCTCTTCCTCCTGTCATATTCTCCTTTTCTGAATCCAATCAAGGAGATGTTTGGTTGGATCAAGAATAAGGTGAAGAAAGGCCTCTCACAGGACACCAAAGATCTCTTCAACATTCTTGAGGTCAGCCAATTTGCAATGCCACCTGATGTGGTGGCGGCTTTCTATGAGCACTCGTAATCCTTCCTCCCAAAAGCCCTGGCCTCCAAGCCAATCAGATAAATGGGCGCTCTCGGTTTTATTTAGTTTTATTTTTATTTACTTTGTTTTTATTAGGACACAAAAATTATCAATTATATAGTATGACTTGAGGTTGAATTGTATTATAGACATATAAGAATACATAAAAAAGTTAAGTAAAATTAATTATTCTAGATATAGAGTTATGTATTTTTTATTATAATGCACCAAATATTGTATTGACTGTAGAGCTAACAAATAAATAAATTAAAAAAGATAAAAAATATTAATTTTATTTGAATAAATGTGAACCCTTTTTAATACATTGCTTTTTTAAAGCCACAGATTGGACCTTGTGAGTCATCACCTGATCCTTATTTATTCAGTGCTACTATAGCCACAGCACACAAAAACCAATGATTTTCATGTCATCTTACTACTTATTACATATGACGTGGTTTTAAGCATAGAAAATCTATTTATCAAATCATATTAAAAGGAAAAAGTAATTTAAGTTCTAAACAATCACTTGTTTAAAGCATATCTGGATTGGGCAGTTTGATTTGGATAAATAGAGCTCTTGTTGTTTAACTACGTAATATATGAACCTGTGCTTGACAATCAACTAAATAAACAAATTTATAAATCATATTTTACTATTAGATGTGTTTGCTTTATTAAACTGTCTCTTTATTATTATTAACCTAGTTATATATTACTATTAAAATAAATAAAAAAATTAAAAAATAAATAAAAAATTAAAAAATAAATAAAAATGTAAAACTGCAAGAGAAAGAGGTTTATTGGGTAATGCAAGTTGCAAGGGGAGTGTGATTATTCTGGGGAATACTACCCCAAAATTAAATTTTCTGCTAATGCGTCCAATTGGGACCACATACTCTTCTGTACATGGTGGACAACTCTGGCGCCAATTGCTAGAGGGGTGGTGCTCAGCACCCCGGTGATGGCTGAGTGTCTTATAAAAGGAAGTTGCAAAAGCAAATTGATTAGGAGTTGGTTCTTGGGAGGTATTGTGTATCCATACAACAAAGCTAAAGTAAAACAGGTATATAAGACATGCTCTACAGTTTGGTAGCCCTGCAGCGTCTTCATTTTATCAGTGCCAGCTGGAAGACGTCCATTTGAAGGGGGATGTCCTCCAGCTTTTTCATGTTGGCTTTCATGATGCAGTGTATTATTACCCCAAGGTAAACAGCAAGATACAGTTGCTGTGAAGTATAGCTTTCTGCAAATAAGCAGAATTTCTTGTATATAATGATTAATCTATTTGTATAGGATGTATTTGAAAATTTGATTAAAGGGGATTTGGGAATTTTGGAGGGATTAGCCCCCCATGTCTCTGCAAAAAATATAAATAAAGGTTTCATTTTATTGACTAAAAGTGCATCTCCTGTTTGATTTGATGTTGATTTAATTAAATTATTGAAGATTGCTACTTTGATGTTTTCTTGTGGAACTTGAAATTAAATTTTTCAGGTTTATTTCATATGAGTTCATATTTAAAAATTGAAATTTTTTAAGATATTCAAAGATGTATTCATCAGAATTTATTTTGACATTCATTTGAATTTTGATCATTCCATTGAAATTGATACTTGCGCTTACTTCATAGGCTTCTCTGACTCAAGTTGAACTTCCTTCTGGCGCTTCAAATTCCCTATTTATTACTTCCTTTATTGGATATTGATTTGTGTTCTTTTGAATAATTTGATTGATTTCATTTTGATTCCTTTGAATTACAGGGGCTACCAATTATTGATATTCCCCATATACACCACTGGGGGTGTAGGCTGCCACCTCAACAACCTCTTCCCCATTCCTTGATTTGACTAAATTAAAAGTAAGTAAAAAATAAAATAAACTTAATAGTTCTTTCCCCTGCGGCCCCCTCAGCCACAGGCGCCCCTTAGTCAAACTTCATGAGTGTTGGTTGCTCTTCATTTGATTTCCTGGACTTTAGCTTCCTTATTTTCTGTTCAACATGTGCTTCCTCTTGATTTTCATTTGATAAATATTCATTATTTCTTGAAGCGCTTCTTCTTGATTGTTCTTTATTTCCTTCATTTTTATCTGTTTTCATTTAAATATTCTCATTTCCTTCTTTTTGATTCACTTTTTTTTGATTTCTGTTAATTTCTGTTGTTTTCTCATTTCCTTCAATCAATTTGACTTTTTGGTATTCCTTCTATTATTTTTTGCAAACTCCCATGAGTTATAACTCTCATTGCTAAAATTCAAATGTTTGAGAATTTCCCTTTGCAAATTTAACACTATTTCCTTATGTTCCTCTTGGATTATTGTCCCCAGACTATTCTTTGTGGTTTCATTTTCTGGACCAAAGCCCTTCCTTCATTTCTCATCTGATCCACTACAATTTCCCTGGTGTTATGTTTAAGCTCAACAACCTTTTGGTGAGCTGACTCTAATTTGTTGATTAGGTTGTAGATATTTGACATGTTGTTTGGATTACATCAAAAAACTGGTTTTTATAGTACTACCATCAACACATTATAATGAAATTCTTTTATAATGAATACATTTTGTTGAAAATTATTGCAAATAATACAAATATCTCGCAATTATACAAAAAATAGCATAATACACTAAAAAAATTCACCAGAATTGCATTAAAATAGCCCTCTGAATTAGAACATGTAGATTATATTTTTCAGTATGTAACTTTTTTATTTGAAACTGGGTCTTTATTGATATTTCATTGAATTGTGAATGTGTTATTGAATGTTAACTATACTGGGCCTTATTGCGAGAAATGTCAATTCAGTGTTATGTACATAACTCAATGCATTCTGTATAATGAAATTCATTGTAAATGTGGCATTTTTAATTGTAATTTTATAATTGGACTGTGTCTATATTAGGGAGCCATTGACTCTTATTATAAATATTGATACATAGTGCACTTTACAGCTTACATATTTACCTATTTATAATGATTCTTTAAAATTTAAATTGGATTTTGTGAGATATTAATAATTCAATGGATCAATCAATCACTGTTTATGACCATTAATTGGCTAATTTTCTTTGCTGTGGCAATTGTGCATTTTCTGATAATTATGCACTGGTATCCCATTGGTTAGTTTCACATCCTACCAAACAGGCAATAGGAAATTTGGTTGCCACCCCAAGACCAGATGTGATCAGGGTGGCAACCACTTTTCCTATTGCCTGTACAATGGAATGTGAAACCAATCAATGGGATATCAGTGCATAATTATCAGAAAATGCACAATTGCCACACCAAAGAAAATTAGCCAATTAATGGTCATAAACAGTGATTGATTGATCCATTGAATTATTACTATCTCACAAAATCCAATTTAGATTTTACAGAATTATTATCAATAGGTAAATATGTAAGCTGTAAAGTGCACTATGTATCAATATTTTTAATAAGAGTTAATGGCTCCCTAATATAGGCACAGTCCAATTATAAAATTACAATGAAAAATGCCACATTTACAATAAATTTTATTATGAAAAATGCATTGAGTTATGCATTTAATATCTAAATATCAGGATTTAACACATGCCTGCAATGTTCTAATATAATGTTTACATTTGTTGGACCTTACTTTATGATTGATAGTGAAAAATATTCATGCAAATATTTATATATTACCAAATCAAGTTGTACAACATCTTATTAATTATGGGGAATGTCAATAATATAAAAAATATATTATTAATCATGAATTAGAAGAAATAATATCAATTTTAATAAGTTGTCACAAAGAAAGGTTTTATTTTACTCATCAAATGACAAGTAAGGGAGGGAATGGGCAGAATTTATGTTGCCATCATCTGCACCTGTAAAAGGGACAGCATCAGAGGTAGTGGGGAGAGAATGGGTGATGTTTTGAGAGTCAGGGTTGGAAGGCAGGTGGCTTGGTCTTAATGGGTAAGTTGGGGAGGCTTGTTTTATTGGCTGGGAAGAGGCAGAAAGAGCTGATTGCTTCAAATGCTCAGATTCTTCTTCCATCACATATGCAGGCTTGACAAACCAAATGGATGAGCGTGGGGGGAGGTGTGAGTCCTTTCTGGACTTATCACTATCACTTGCATAGAATATGACAAGATCAGATGTATCCTGGACAAATATGGAAGGGAAAAGTGCATACCCTTCTCAATCTGGATGCATAGTTCACTGTATGTGGCAGGCTTTAAGCGCCTGAGAGCTGAACCAAAATTGTAAAGACATACATCTGCAAGATGCATGTCAGCTTGGTTGGTGGGGTAGGATCAACAGGTATGCCCTACAGCCCTAATTTCTTTGGTTGTCCACTCCTCCAGCATGTCCTTGAGCTCTGTCTGGTAGGCATATACATCTGTGGTGTTTGATATTGCTGAGTAATAATTGAAACCCAATGGGGAAACTGCCAGTAAACCCCTGAAAAATCAATACAAAATTGGGCTGCACTTGTGAACGTCAGATTGGATACACTTTTCTCCATAGTCTTAAATACTTGAAGAAATCTTGGCATACAGCAGGAAGATGATGTCATTGCATGTCCTTGTTGCCCTCCCTTTTTTATAAACTTAATAATGATTTAATTGTATTGTATGGTTTGGTATCCACCAAACTGGGACCACTGAGAACTTGATTGGATAAGATTCTAGCAGCAACCACAACTCCATGCATCCACAAATTGAATGTTCTCTTATTTGTGAAAATGCCATGGAGTCCCAGTTGGAGACAAACTTAGAGCAGGGACATCCACAGGTCACATTCCATGATGGACATCATAAGGGGATGGGCTTTTTCATCATCAGTTGAAGTACAGGCACCAGTTGGGGTCTTCTTGGGATGGGGTCACAGTTGGTGTGGACTTTCAGGGTTGCAGCCCAGTGGACTTTGTAAAACCCATTGTGGCTGCAATTTCCCCAAGGGACATAAGCATCCCTTGCTTTTTGATCATTTTAAGAACAATTTATGGTTTAATTGGCTTTCTTCTGCATCTTGCAGGCTGATTGGCTAGAGGGGAATGTGTCTGTCTTGGGAACCAGAGGGTGCCATTTGATTGGCTGCTTCTGGATTTTGGCTTCCCTGGGTGACCCCTTGGCTCAATTGGCCAATTCTGGATGCTAGTGTTGATACATGATTTGGTTTGGCAGCTGCCTGTGCGTTATGGACAAACAGGGCCATGCTTGAGGACGCAGGAGAAAGAACACACTCCTGGGTAGTGCTTGGGAAGGGGCATGTGGGTTGGGAATGACCATAGGAGAGGCTTCACTATTGGAAGACTCAATGTAGCCCTGCATGATTTTGTCAAGGTCAGGGAACAGCTTGTTTATTTGGTTGTTATCAAAAGAAAACATAATAGATGTTATTAAAAAATTAAAGTCAAAAAGAGAAGTGTATATTTTAGTCAACTTTATTATTAATTGTGTTTAGTTGGTGAATAGTAGGATCTAAATTTTAGCTGTCCTAAACTGAAATAGGGTGATTTTTTAGAATGCCTATGATTCCTAAAAGAATTATCACAAATCCACTCTAGATCCTTTGACTTCCTGTTTGAGACACCCATAAATTATATTTATTTCAAATTAACCTCATTTTTTATTTTAAATTTGGTTCTTGGATTTGACAATCCCGCAATTTTATATTTGTTAGTTTTTACATGTTGTCTATGATTTGTTAGACATACAGAGAATCTCAAATTGTATATTATAATCCCAAATTTCTGATTCATGTATCCTGCATTTGTTTGCTGTGTTTTGTCTTTTATTAGTTGAGTTATCTGCTCAAGAGATTAAAAATTTACCAATTTAAATAACCCAAAAAAGTCAAATTAAATGGTTAATTTTATTCAAATTTTATTTTTCACTCAGATGAGTTGCCTGCAAAAGTGATTTGAAATTTGGAACAAGAATTTGACAATCCCACATTTTTACGTTCAGGTTCTGAATTCACAGTATTTATTTTTTATTTTGTTCAACATTGTTCCCAGATCTTTACTGTCATAGTAAAATCTAGGAGAATTCCCTAAAAAACAGCTTTGTATTCTGCTTACATAGAAAAATACCTTCATCCACCATAGAAACTTACTAAGGAAACCTTTTACCTGAAATTTTCTCAACATTCCTCCCTGATTTTACTACTTCAACAAAACCAATGCAAAACATTCCCCTTTCTGCTATCTCTGCTAATCAATTCAGAGAAATGTTGGAACACTTTCTTAAACTACTTTGCTCTGTTACTTCTCTTACCAAACTACTTTTTTTAGAAATTTTGAAGTATTTTATTTGACTACTACAAACTTTTTCTCTTAGTATAGCATTCTACATAGTTATTAAACCACTTATGAAGCCTTTACAGATGACTTCCATCTAAGCTTATCTATTCCAATATTTCCCATCAGTCAACGCCTCAGACTCAGGCACTAATTCTCCTCAAGTAAATTAACTTATGTTTGTTTCTGATGTCCTAAAGTGTAAGTCAATGATGGGGGTCAAGTATGTCTCATACACCACTACTATTTTTACTCACCCAAGTGATTAGCTTGGGCTTTCAGGAGCAAAGTAACCAACTTCACTTCCCAGAAACCTCCAAATCATTAAGTTATGCAGCTGTTTCTCTGGGCAGCCACCTTAATGATGGCTCTGAGCTATTCATGCTTAGCTCAGAAAATTTAAGATTTCCTTAAATCTATCCTAAAGTTATAAAAAGAGAAAAGTAAACCTACATCCTAGGTGAAGCCATCTAAATGTATTCTCACCTCAGTTGATATCATGATTTTAGTGCTATCTCATAAAATCTATCCCAGGACAGACTCCTAGCTTTATTCTCACCTCAGATAGCCTCAGGATGCCTATGCCCCTTAGTATTTTTATCCCAGGGTACACAACTTCTCTATCCTTCCAACAAACTAGCAAGGGATCACTTTGCTAACACCCCAAGGCAAAACCAAACCCCACCTATATTGGTTGAGCAAAAGCCAGCAATTACAGCTAGTCAATCAAACAACAACTATTTATCTCTCTTAGGCAACCATTCTCTACTTAGAAAATATCAGCCCACACCTGCAAAACAGCTACACATGTGGATCATCACATGATCACTCTCATAAGTGGTTCAAGTATCAATTTTTTCACCAGAAAAAAGTTAAATGATACCATCACATTTTTTAGGTCAAAGCCCATTTTGAGATTCAAAAGAGAATCAAAGGATTTCACAATTGAATTTTGACTCCTATAAAATCAAAATTGAAAGAGTATGCATATTGTGATTCATGTCAGACATCAAATGAGGCCAGGAGTTAATATGGGAGGAGTTAAGTTATGCTAGTTCCTTGTAGTATACCTCTTCTGTATTGAATAATGTGGGACCAAAAGGTTCAAAGGTAGTTTGGTAACCCCCAATCCTAAGGTAAGCTGTTATGACAGTAGGGAAGATGAGCTGGTTCATCTTTTGTCCTGGAAAGGGGTGATAAAGCTTAGTGTCTTTACTTCTGTTAATTTGAAGTTTTTTGTTTTATGAAATACAATTGAGAGGTAATTCACTCAATGATAGCACACTCTATCATCAAGTGATTGACCTTTATTATATACTGCTTTTTCTGTGGGGTAGAAACAGTTTAAAGCACTGTACTGGGGCTCCCAATAGTTTGATCTTGTTCTGTATTTCCTTTCTGGGGCTGCCCTGGAAGTTTGTATGTTACATTGTTTGTCTAGGATTTCAATCTGGGTTTGTATGGCCTTTCTGGTGCACCCAAATTCAGCTACTGAATTTGGGTTGCCATCTGTTACCATATTTAGATGATATAAGGTTGCTGCTTTATAGATATGGCCTAATTTGGAAGCCTTTTTGAAGAGGGTCAGCTTTGAAAAATTCTCATTTTGAGGTTCCCAATTAGTGAACTTTTCCAATTTGGAAACCCCAGGATCAACCCAAGTGCTTCTTTCAGAGCAGTGAGGCCCAAGCCATCAGGAATGGCAGTGAGTGGGTTGCAATTGGGGGTGGGTGAGCTGGCTGGAGTGTGGGTAGGCAGGCAAGCACTGGCTAGCTTCTTCCTGGCTGGCAGGTGGCTGGGGACAAGCAGGCAGGCAGGCAGCAGAGCTGGTGGGGGTATAAAAGTCCCCCATTGTCATGGCTCATAATATTGTCCATCTGTACTCCCACAGAAGAGGCAATCCATGCCTGGAAGGCCATGTACAAAATTGGGGTGATTCTGATGAGATAGTTTAAAGCAGTGGCCCAGGGACACCAACTTCTGGTGTGGGGCACAACCTGATTAGATAGCCCCAGCACTGTAATAAAGACAACCCACAGCTTGCTGAAATCATGAGCAGGAAGGGCATCTGGCAGGGTAGAAAGGGCTGGTATCTCCTTCATAATTGTTGGAATCTGGCCTTTTAACAGCCAGGAGGGAGATACAGGTGGTAGGGATAATTAAACTCCAAATCAGGGGCACAAGCTGGTGTAACCAAAGGAATGGTAGCAGAACCAGGAGGGTAGGGGAAGGTGTGTGAATATTATGTTGTTGATTAATTTAAAGACTCAATTAGAATAATTATATTGGCTAAAAAATAAGTAATTTTTGCAATCAAATAATGGGTCCTGGGCATAAAAATTGTTGAGTATATACTTCTGGGAAGTATAATAAACAAGATAAAGGGGAAATAAAAAAAGAGAATGAAAATTTATTAGATATAAGTTTAGAGTATTATATAGTGTCATGAGAAGCCAAATACTGTCCATGTACGTCATGGCAGTCATGGGGCTTATCCCAGTAGTGTTCTTCTTAGGACTTGAAATGTTTGATCCTGTAATAGATGGGGAAATGATACAGTAGTTTTAAGCTATGGCAATAAGCAAAAAAGCTTTGGATTTAAACAAAATAAATTGGATGTAAACATATTTAAAAAAATTTATATTAAATAACAAAAGATTCATTTATTTTTAATTTTGTCTACATATGATTTATTTTGTTTAAATCTAAAGTATTTTTGCTTGTTAGCATAGCTTTTAAAAAACTGTAAGAGTGCCACCAAATTAATGATTAGTTGGGGAATCATTTGGAGAATCACTTGGGGAATTACTTTCCCAATAGGGAGTAAATAAAGATGTTGTAACATCTCCCCCTGGGGTGCTGGAAGGAGAACCTTAGGAAATTTCTTGAGAGTGTTGGGGATTTGAGCTTGATATTGATCCAGTTTTGCATTGGGTACAGGAAGTCAGGAATTACATTGTGCTGTTCTTGCTTTTAATAGGCAGAGGCAATTATGGTGCATAAATTTGAGCTCTGTTTGAGCACCAATGCCTTTGATGAAGTAGGTGTTATTTGGTTTGACCTATGTGACAATGCCTGGTCCTTGTAATACTGGATCCAACTTGTGAATGCTGTGTTTAACAACCCAGATCTTGTTGTCAGGGAACCAACCCTGATCTTATGGCTTGCTAGCGTTTGGGAACTAGCAGGTTGCAGACTGGGTGGGCAGGGCCCACCAAAGGATTGGCACTAACTTATTGAGGTAGGAATTGACTTGCTCAGTCATGACCACAGACCAGCAGCAGGGACAATGGTGTCTATTAATCCTGTGAGAGTAATATATACAATCCCAAATAGCTTATTGGTATGGTCCAGGGAAAGCTCAGTGGCAGAGGCAGACATTGGTTTGAGGGTGACAGGTGGTTCCATGTCTAATTAGTAGGAAGGAAATAAGCTGTATTTATCTTTGAACAGGCAGGGCTCAGTAATGTGCCAAGGGCCTTTTTGGTTGTATCTGGTTAACTCTGTAGATCCGGCCAAGGGATCCTGGGCTAATACGTTGTCAGTAGTTTAGTCCTTGTACTTGGGCTTCAAGGGGTATTCTGTGAAATAAACAGGACCAAATGATGCCCCTGGAAGACAGTACATATCTAGCGGTGTGGCAGGAGGGGCATACAATCTTTGAGTTAACTGGCAGATGATAAGAATAAAATATGGCAATAATTAGGGAAACCAATATCTCATAGCCTTTATTTAAAAATGACAATGGAGATTGATCTTGGCCTGTCAGGTATTTATACCATGCTGCCAGGCTTCATTTCCTGATTGGGTTTCCTGAGCTTGGGCAGTTTGGCATTGGGGTTTTAGATAGCCATGTGGCGCTCAGCACTGATGAGTTGCCACTGGTTGCTTTGGGATGAGAAGACTTCAAATCCTTCTGTTTGACAACTTGGGTGTTGGGTGCCTCTTCAGGTTCAGTGCCACTTCCTGGGCTTTGGGGGAGTTTGGAATAACTCTAATTGGGGAACTTGTGCATTCCACTGAGCAAAACGCTGGTGTCAGGTATTGGCACCTCTGGGAAATTCCTGACATCTTGCACTGGCAGTTTGCTTGCAGAACCCTATGTGGTGGTTAAGAGTTTGGGTCCTGGCAGGTTGGCAACAACTTTATCAATTAGTAGTGGGCTTTTGGGTTCCCATCCTTTGGGTCTGGTAGTCTGTAAAGGGCTTTTTCCAGGGTTTGACTCTGGTTCTGTACTTTGGGATTCAGGAGCATCCAAATTGTCATTCCTGACATCATCCTCTTCTTCTTCCAAAATCCCTCTTTCTGGGCCTTCCTGCTTAAGTATTGTTAGATGGCCTGTTTGGCATTGGTTAGGTTGCTCAAGGGTTCCCAGGTTCTTTCTTCAAGGGGTACCCTAACCACTTAACATAGTACTGGGGGATCTTGTAGTGGACTTGATTACCGTGGATGTACTCAACTTCATACTCATTTGAGTGGTTCTTCCAGATTGGGGGGCTGAACTTGATCTTCTGGTGGGGAAGGGAGTTCCCATCTTTTTTTAACAGTAGAGCACAGTGGAACACGTTGTGGATCTTCCACATGGGGTTAGGTCTAACTTGAAGGCAAATTCTCTAATGAGCTTGGTGATCTTGTGTGGCCTGCTTCTTCTGTGGGCTATTTTTCTGCAAGGCACATGTAGGGGCACATTCTGGGAGTCCAAATGGGCCTTGTCTAAAACTTGAAGGAGTTTACCAGGGGTCTGTTTTTGATCAGCAAATGCCTTGTATGTCTGTACTGCTTGTTTCAGGTTTGCTAGGCATACAGTTTGGATGTTGTGAATCTGTTCAATCTAGGCGCGTCCATATGGATTGGCTCCCTTGTTTCCAATGCTAGGGTCCCATGTGGGGCCAACCCCGTAGTTGGCTTTGAAAGGGGACATTCCAGTAGATGCATGGTGCTTGCTGTTGTAGCCAAACTGGGCCATGGGGAGAATTTTAGCCCAGGTATCTTGGTCTGCATTGGAGTAACATTGGAGGTATTGCTCAAGAATCTGGTTCACTCTTTCAGTTTAGCCATCTTTCTGCAGGTGGTAAGAGGTTGATATGCAGCACTTGATTCCCAAGTCTTTAATCACCTATGTCCAGTAGTTTGAGGTGAATTGAGGTCCTCTTTCTGCGATAATTTCTTCAGGTGTTCCCTGCTGAGTGAAGATGCTGTCATAGAAGTGTTGAGCTGTCTTTGCTGCTGTGCAATGAGTGGTGGTTGGTACAAAGTAAGCCATCTTGGTGAAGCAGTCTACCATGACCATAATTTAATTAAAGGAGAGGGATGAGGCAGTTCTATGATTTAGTCCATGAAAACAGATCTCCAGGGTCCATGAGGTATATCCAAGGGTCTTAGCAGCCCTTCAGGCTTGTTTCTGCAAGTTTTGGTACGTCCACAGGTCTCACACCCCTTCAGGTATGCACTTACTTCTTGGTCCATTTTTGACCAGGAAAAGTTTCTTCTAATGCTCTAGAGGGTCTTGAGTCCCCCTGGGTGTCCAAGAATTTTGGAATCATGATAGTCTCTCAAGATTTTGGTCCTGATGTCTCCTTCTGGTATAAAGATCCTGTTGTGGAGCATTAGTTTTGTTACTTTCAATGAGTAGCCTTTTTGGTAGTGGGTGCTATCCAGAGATTTGGAGAGGTTATAGATCATGATTTTAGTGATTTTTTCAAGTGTTTAGGACTTTAGTACTTCTGGTTTGCTGGCTCTAATTCTCATCAATCCCAGGTGGATGCCTAGGCTCACTGGGTCTAGGAGGACTTAGGTGTTGTGGTTGCAAGTTTCTATGTGGGTAGGCACCAGATTAGTTCTTCTACTTAGGACGTTGGGTACCACATTTACCCTTCCTGGATTTTAGTCTATGGTCAACGGGTAGTTGGCCAGTTCTAAGGCATATCTTGCTTGTTGTTGGTTAAGCTGGCGTGGTTGAAGAAATAAACCAAGTTCTTGTGGTCTTTCAAGACCTTTACCAGATTTTCAGCACCATATAGGTATCTGCACCAATGCTTCAATGTCTTCATTATATCTAGCATCTCTTTGTAATATATTGGGTAGTTTCCTTCAGCAGGTAGCATCTTCCTGGAGTAATATGCTACAGGATGTAGCATACAATCCCCTCCCTCTTGAAGAAGGACCCCACCCACCGCAAAGCCAGACGCATCTGTCTCAAGAACAAAATGTTTAGATGGGTCAGGCATGGCAAGGACAAGGGCAGATATGAACGCAAGCTTTAGGTCCTTGAATGTTGATGTTCACTTGTCAGTCCAGGTGAAGGTGACCTTGTCAGAGCAAAGGCAGGTCAGGGGCAGAGTAATAAGAGAAAAATTTGGATGAAATCCCTGCAATAGTTTGCAAGGCCCAGAAAACTTCTCACATCCTTTCTGCATTTGGGCACTGGCCAAGCTGTTATTGCTTCTACTTTGTCCTGTGCCATAGCAAAGCCTCTGGTCTTCACCACATATCCCAGGAATTTGACCTCAGGCTGAAAGAATTCACATTTCTTAAGTTTGGTGTATAGGTTAGCCTGGGAGAGTTTTTCCAGTATAAGGTCCAGGTGTTGGAGGTGCTCTTTGTGTGACTTGCTGTAGATGAGGATGTTGTCCAAGTATTCAACACAAAATTAGTCAATTCATTTACCTAGGACAGTATTGATCATCCTTTGAAAAGTGCTGGGGGCGTTGCACAGGCCAAATGGTATTACTAGGTACTTGTACACCTCATATCTGGTTTTAAAGGCTGTCTTGTATTTGTCTCTTTCCTTGATTTGGACTTGATTGAAAGCATCTCTGAGATCAATTTTTTAGTACACCTGGACTCCAGTCATCACATCACAGAGGTTGTTGGCATTGGGGATGGGGTAGCAGTTCTTCACTGTAATGTTGTTCAGTTTCTGGTATTTTATGCATGGACACATCCCATCATCTTTCTTTCTTACAAACAGCATGGGTGACAATCAGGGGGCCTTTGACTTTTGGATAAAACCTTTTTATTGTCATATCCTCCAGGTATGCTTTCAAGGCCACTTGTTTGCAGTGGTTGAAGTTGTAAATGGGGCCATGGTGTGGTTGGGTCCCTGATAACAGGTCTATAGTGTGATTGTAGATTGAATGGCTAGGTAGTTTTGTGGCTTCTTCTTTGCTAAACACATGGTCCCATTTCTGAAAGGGGTAGGTAAGGTTCCCATGCTTGGTTCCATATTTATGGTTAAGAGTCTGTTGGTTGGGTTTTGGCCATAACTTATGCAAAAAGGGACAGTGTCACAAGATTCAGGTTGTCCCAACGTGGCAGTTTGTTTGCAATAGTTCAAGATCAGGCCATGTCTTTTGGGCCAGGAGTTGCCCAGTATTAGGGGGTGGGGTAATCCTGGCAAGAGGATAAAGGGGGTTGGGTACATGTTCTTTCCAATTGTCAAGGGAAGTTCTTGTTTGCATCTGTATCCTGTGTCCAGAGAACTGTTCCCCATAATTACTTGTAGGCTGTGTTCTGAGGCTGTCAGGCCTAGGTCCTTTGCCAGGCTGGCATCAATGAAGCTTTCATCAGCTCCTGTATCAATAAAAGCTTCACTCTGGCTCTTGTTCCCCAATAGTTCTATGGTCAGTTTGATGAATTTGTAAGACCGGGAAGAAGTGTTTATTTGCACCAGTGAGATTGGGGCAGTGTTCTTCTTAGGGCAGGCTCTGGTCAAGTGGCCAGCCTTGTGGCAGTGGAAACAGAGTCCTTTGTGTTAGTATTTTTGAAGTTCTTCAGGTGTCATTCCAGTTCTGTTAGGGGTTGATGTTTGGCTTCGGAGGATCTGGGAGGGGCCAGCATTCTCTTGGTTCATGCTAAGGCCCTTGCACAGAGGGACCAGATTGTCTAGGCTGAGAGTGGGCAGGTGGTGCTTCAACAGATCCTTCATGGCTAGGTTGACTCCCTTTTGGAAGATAATGACTTCCAGTTTGTCTTCCAGTTTGATGTGAGTCTTCAGTTTAAGTAATTTGTCAATATACACTTGGATGGGGCAGGCGTCAAGCTGTATTTCCAACAAGGAGTTCAGGGTGTAATATCTGGTGTTGCAGTCTTCCCCCATGGCCATCAACTTGGCTTCAAACTTGGCATAGTCTAGGTAGAATTACACATCTTCTGTGGTGGTTTTGCCAAACCAATCAAGGGCGCCTCCAGATAGTGTGGCAGCTACCCCAAGTACCTTCTCAGTGTCACTAGAATAGGACAGAGCATTGGCTTGAAAATATAGTTGGAGCACTGGCATGGTGCAGTGGGCCTCCTTGAGAGTGAGTTTACCCATCTGGGGCATCTTCACTTTAGTGAGTAATTGGTTGACTATCATTTTCTGTACCTGAGAAGAGGGCCCTTTGACAGTTTCAGTGGCGGTGTTGTATTTCTTGGGGTTGTTCAGGTTCATGTTTGCATTCTTCCACACTGAAGAAATTAAGTTCTTGATCATCATAAATGTGTAATAATTGATTATTATTACAAAAAAACATACAAGATGCCCCAATAATAATCAACATCTTGGGGCTCAGGGTACTAGGTTTGAAGTAGATTATCATAATGTCAGGGAACCAACCCTGATCTGCCAGCTTGCTAGAGTTTGGGAACTGGCAGGTTGCAGACTGGGTGGGCAGGGCCCACCAAAGGATTGATGCTAACTTAATGAGGTAGGACATTGACTTTCCCACCCATGACCACAGATTGGCAATAGGAACAATGGTATCTATTACTCCCATGAGAGTAATATATACGGTAGGACACGCCACCTCAAAAACGCCATCTCAAAAAACATCATTTTGAAATATGCCATAACAAAAGTTATCTATCTGAATTTTATAGTAAAAACGATATTTCAATTTACAGCATTACAACTATGAAAAATGGGTTTTAAAATTTTAGTTTTTTTGAACTCCAAAAAAAAACCAAAAAAATCCAAGAAATTAAGTTTTAAAAAACATTTTTAGGCTTAAAAAAGCCTCATAATTTTAAATCTGCAATAAAAAGGGGGTTGCTTTGAGGCAACAAGGCTGTGTAAAGGGAAAAAGTCAAAATCTACACAAAATAACCATTTCCATCTATTATAGCTATGTCATATACTTTAGAATAAGCAAATATTTGTACCAAATGCTAAATAGAAGTAAAAAAAAATGAAACTGAAAAAATGAGAAGTGTAATAGTTTATTGAGGTAGGCTCCTACATTGGTTGACAGTGCTACTGAGATGGCCTGAAGATGCTCAAGCTTTCTATCCTTGGGATAGTAGGCAAGGACCACCTTGCTAATCTCTGTGTACTTTTTCACTGCCTTATTTTGCTTGGGGGGATCACCCTTAGTATTCATGCCAGTCTTGAAGAGCCGGGCAGAGATGACCTGCTGGGTTTTAAGGTGGATAAGAATCTTATTAAATTTGGGCTTCTTGACCCTGACCCTAGTTGCAAACTGGCTATGCCATCCTTCAAGGGAAGAGGTGGTTTTGATGAGTAGTCTTTGATCTGCTTAAAGAAGTTCAATGTGATTGATTCACCGCCTTTTATGATATGGTGTGCTCCTTGGAAGATGCCAACCCATTGAGTCTCAAAATACTCAATGAAAGGAGCAAAGACTTCCTGGTTGGCTATGATATAGGTGTGGCGGAGGAGGATGTTGTAGAAGGAATTGGTTTCCTCCTTTCTTACTAGAGCAAGGGCAGCAAAGCAGTTGAACACATCCTTGGACTCTTTTGTGCCTTCAGAGTTGACCAGCCCATGGATATCTGTGCACTTTTGGAGGCAGCAGCAGAGTGCCTGGCAGAAGTGAAAATAGCATCCCTGGGGGGCTCTTGAAGACTTTAATGAAGGCATTTTCCTGAGCCTGCTTGAAATCCATTATCAGATATTCATGGTATGGTAGGCTTTCCAGCTGTTTCTTGGGGGTGGTGGTGTCTTCATCCTGGGAGGGGATATTTTTCTTTCTCCCTCTAGTCTCCTTGGGCTCCTCTTCTAATGTGGAGAGGATCTCATCAATCTTGTTTTTTAAGATAGTGAGAGCACAGAAATATGTGTCCTGCTTCTTGTAGGGAAGAAATAAAACACCAGGGGAAGAACAAGATTACCCACCTGCCCATGGATATTCCAAAGCTGGCTGAAGAGCTTTGGACAGGTGGAAAAAGTACCATCTACAAGCCAGTTCTTGCACTTGAGGAGGTTGCGCAAATCTTGAGAGGTTGTGAAGCAGACAATGTGCTCCTGTGTATTTGGGACATCATCATGCATAAGGAATTGCTCTTTGTGGCAGGATAGCTTCTGCTCTTCAGTTAAGAATAACTGGTTAATGGATGTTGCACCAATGCCTTTGGTGCTTAGAGCATACCTCTGATCAGTGAGATATCTCTGGATTTTAGAAGCACCACTAACAGAGGCAAGTTTGAAATCATTCAGGTTAAGCAGGGCATTGTTCAACACCTCAGTTGAGGTTTGTCCCTGGTGGTGGGGATCACTTGCCAAAGAAACCAGCGGATGAGTTTGTATAGGGGATCAAAAGGCTCAGTGCAGCCATGGCTGATTGTTAAGGCTTTAAATTTTGTGAAGCCATATGTTGTAAGCCTTTCTGGGCACCCAAGGTTATCACATTTAAAGTGATGTTGACAAATGGCTTTTTTCTCATCATTACAGCTGAAGCTGTACCTCTTGTACACAAAGCTGGCACCCCCCTTCTTGGACATGATAGGGTAGCTAGGAGGAAAGGTAGCAGGCACAGCAAAGGCAGAATTTCTGTTGCAAATTTTATGGAATGTGTTGATATCCCACAGCTCAATTTGATTGTCAACAGGAGCAGCAGGCTCCTTCTCCTCCTCAGGCTCTGATATGAGATCAGATTGGCAATTGAACTCAAATATCTTCTCTTGGGGGTCTGAGGGGGAGTACACAAATGAAGAGTGGGGAGGGGTAGTACTGTTTTCCTCTGGATCAGGAGAAGGTGTGGGTGTCTTTGGAGGTGATTTAGCCATAGCAGGCTGCTTCTTGGGGGTAGTCTTGGCCTTTTTAGCCTTAGGGGAGATGATCTTGCCCTTGGATGCCTTGGGCGCAGCTTTAGTGGTAGGCTTGGGAGGCATCTAAAAGTAAATTAGTATCAAAATAAAGCATTTTAGAGGAAGTTTTCAAAGGAAAAATGGTAATGTTTTAAATAATAAAGTAGTAAATATTTTTACATATATGTGTAGAGAAAGTCTTAACATATATACTATCAAAAGTTAAAAGTTTTTATCTTGTAAAAATATTTTTTATTAGCAGCACAAGTAGGCAAAACTTTGAGTTTTGACTAAAAACTTGCAGTCAAAATGGTTTTTTGAGATGACGTAATTGAGATGCTGTAGCTCAAAAACATATAGATTTTGACCATTTTTTATATTAAATTAAGAAATCTGCAGTAGAGCTGCCTCAACCAGGCCAAAGTTTTAAGCTTGGATTTCACAAAACTAGCTTATACAACTGGGTTTAAAAAGTACACAGTTGTTTAGAGAAGACCAAAAAATACATATTTGCAAAGTTTCAGTGAATTTCTTACATTTTTTAATACTATGGTTTTTAACGTGAAAATGTACTTTTTAAAAGTGTAAAACAAGAATTGCAACTGGGTAATTGATATAGCGTAGCATGGCGTCATATATAATTTCTCCTTATTTTTCCCTATCTATTATGTGCATCAAATCAATTGGTTGATATGAAACCCAGTGGATTTTGAAGTGATGTAAATCAAAATGGCATAATTACCTTCTTTTAAATTGAAATCTCTATTAAAATATTTTATTAAGGAAACTCCTATCAACTTATCCATGTATATATACTTTATAAAGTACATATAGTAAAACTGGTTTTTTACCTAGCAATGACAATCACTAGTAGGACTACCATTGTAGTGCTCAAGGATTCTAAGGGTAAGGTTGGAGTAGCTGAGCAGCAACAGGGTGAACACACAGCACCATTATCTCCTTACACAACAGAACTTCTCTATTTGAGCTCTGCAAGTAATCTAAATAATGTTAAGTTGGCTGTTATGTTCTATTCAATGATATCTTTATTGAGGCTATCTGAGGGCCTTATATAGTTGGAAGTGGGGGAGGAAAAAGAAAGGGTGAGTTATACTGACTGAATTCAGGACTGGGCAGGAACTAAGCTATTATTAAAGGGCTGAAATATTTTGGAGAATATTCAGAGAGAAAGGGCTTAGATTGAGTGGGATGTGAACCTCTAAACATGTGATCTCTGGGTCAGGTGGTTGCAGCAAAAGTAGGGCCAATTTTTGGGAACTAGGTCTAGAAAAGGGTTTCAGAATGTTCATCTGGGGGGTCATACTTGTTGGTAAGGAGCAAAAGGTCTCTATACCAAATTAAAAATTGGGGAAATTGATGGGCTACTAATCTATGCATCTGTAGCTATCTACAGATGCATAGAATGATCACTAATTACCTCAATGAAAGTCACCACAATGTGTCACTCTTTGATGCATCTGTGGTTAGCCGCAGGTGCGTCAATCAGTGGCTAATTAGAAATTGATCTTTATGTTTCAATGGGTAACTCTCCGATCAAACACGCAAGAAAGGGCAACAGTTCCCCTATACTTTTCCTTATAGGATAGTTATCTCAATATGGTAATATCTGCAGACAGCGCCCTGCACCACAACCATAGTGGTGTTATTTTAAGTTGTTCTTAGTATACATGTCTTGGATTGATACTATAGGAGCATCTGCTAATTGTATACAACAGGCTTTATTTTAGTGCGGGAATAAGCTTATTTTAGTTGAGATAAATAGCATGATTTGAAATGACGTAAGATTAAGATGGCGTAAACACATCCCACACTAAGTGATTTTATATGTAAATAAAGTTAGAAAAATAAGATTTGATTAATCTGACTTGAAATGAGGAAATCAAGATGCCGTAAATTCAAGATGCTGCATTATAAAATTATATGTAAATTTTAACTATTTTATTGTTTATTTTATTTTTTTGTGATTCAAAATCACTAACACAAAAAATGCCATCTCAAATTAAATTTGAGATAGCGTAAATTGAAATGCTGTTTTTGAGATGGTGTGTCCTAAATATATACAATCCCAAATAGCTTATTGGTATGGTCCGGGGGAAGCTCAGCATCAGAGGCAGTCATTGGTTTGGGGGTGACAGGTGGTTCCATGTCTAATTGGTAAGCAGGAAGGAAGTTGTATTTATCTCTGAACAGACAGGGCTTGATAATGTACCAAGGGCCTTTTTGGTTGTATCTGGTTAACTCTGTAGATCTGGCCAAGGGATCCTGGGCTAATATGTTGTTGGCAGTGTAGTCCTTATACTTGGGCTTTGAGGGGTATTCTGTAAAATAGACAGGACCAAATGGAGCATCTGGCAGACAGTATGTAGCTAGCAGTGTGGCAGGAGGGTCAGACAATCTTTGAGTTAACTGGCAGATGAAAAGAATAAAATATGGCAATAATTAGGGAAACCAATATCTCATAGCCTTTATTTAAAAATGACAATGGAGATTGATCTTGGCCTGACAGGCATTTATACCATACTGCCAGGCTTTATTTCCTGATTGGGTTTCCTGAGCTTGGGTGGTTTGGCATTGTGGTCTTAGATGGCCATGTGGCGCTCAGCACTGGTGGGTTGCCACTGGTTGCTTTGGGATGAGAAGAATTCAAATCCTTCTGTTTGACAACTTGGGTGTTGGGTGCCTCTTCAGGTTCAGTGCCACTTCCTGGGCTTTGGGGGAGTTTTGAATAACTCTCATTGGGGAACTTGTGCATTCTGCTGAGAAAAACGCTGGTGTCAGGTATTGGCACCTCAGGGAAATTCCTTGTATCTTTCTCTGGCAGTTTGCTTGCAGAACCCTATGTGGTGGTTAAGAGTTTGGTTCCTGGCAGGTTGGCGGGTTAGCAACAACTTTGTCAATTGGTAGTGGACTTTCTGGCTCCCAGCCTTTGGGTCTGGTGGTCTGTGAAAGGTTTTGTCCAGAATTTGACTCTGGTTCTGTACTTTGGGATTCAGGAGCATCCAAATTGTTATTCCTGACACTTTTCCCCAACTTGGAAGCGTTATTGTTGAAGTGGGATTGCTTCTCTCTCAACCCTCTCTTTTTCTTTTGTTCTCTTGGTCTTTCCTGGCGCGCTGTACGTTAGAGTCACTGTTGGCTGGCATTTTCTTAGGCAGAAGTAATTTGGGTCCTGATGTAGTGCTAACAATGACAGGTTTATGACCATAGACAAGATTTTATGGGCTTTTGCCTGTATTGCAATTAACTTGTGTTCTACACATCATAAGTGCAGCTGCCAGAATGTCAAACCAGGCTTTTGAATTGCTGGCAGATAGCTTTTTGAGGCCTCTCCAAGAGAACCATTTAGTCTTTCAACTCTTACATTTGCTTGTGGGTGATAGGGGCTGGCTATGGTATGTGTTATTCCCTTTTTAGCAAGGTAGATATTGGTGACAATGGTTTTAAGTTTGGTTTCTCTGTCTGTGATAAGTAGTTCAGGTTTGCCAAAATTAGCTATGATTCTTTGCCAATAAGCCTTTTTATATTGTTTCCTTTGTGTTCTAAGTGGCTTGTGCTACAGGCTACCTAGTTGCATAGTCAATAGCTGTGATAATGTAATTTTTGCCTTTTTAGTTGCTGAGCATTGGTTCCACAATATCCAGAACCACACTTTGGAAGGTTGGGTGATTGACACTGGTATTACTGACTTGGGGGGTGCCTTGGAGTGGGCGTACTTTTCACAGACTTATCATTAGTCTAGTACTTCCTTGATGTTTCCAGAATTTTTGGTTACTAGTAGAGTGTCTTGAGGTATTCATGCAAGTTCCTGCTACAGGTCTGTCCCAGATCTCTGTGGTATCAAGGGATTGTGTCAATATTTTGTGTTGATGGGACATAGGATACAGTATTGTCATTTGTTAATATGTGGTGTATAGTAACATACACATTTTTGAACAGATGTTTGTTATTGAGGACTTTCTCTTGGATGTACATTGGTTTATCAGGTGAGAACCCCACTTGGAGATTTCCCATTGTTAACATGGGCCAATTGGGGTCTCTAATAGTGCATAGGAGATGTTTACAGTATAGCCTTGACAGGGCATCTGCGGTAAGCATTTTCTTGCCTGGTGTTGTAATGAGGTTAGTGTAAACTAGCCATTACTGACTTCAATACCTCCCATCAATTAGACTCTAGTGTGAAAGATTGAATTGCCCTGTAGTTTTGATGAACAACTAGTCTGGTTGACCAACAGGTCACAACCTCAGAGGATTCATTAGTCCATCAAACAATCATACCAATTAATGGGCTGAGAGCCAATATAATCTGAGGTGAAGTCTGATCAGAGGATCAGTGGCTTAAGGTTAATCACAAATCCCCTATATAACTATCCCCTTGTATTATTAAATAAAGAATTGATATTACAGTAACTATATATTTATTATACATACTAAGTAGATGATCATTTTAGCTTGGTCTTTAGTAATACATAGGTTTTAATTGAGTTAAGCAAACAACAACTATCACTACACCATAACCAAGGTTACAAATTTGGTGCTCACTCAGCATGCAACAGCCTGATGGTACTTGTTGCCCAACCAGGGACTTGTCTTTTGCCCAGGGAGGGAACAGATATGAACTTCTCCATGATTTCCTTTGCCATTTGCAAGACCACCCTGATGAGCTCTTCACAGAGATCAACCACCTTGCTGGTACAAGGGATGGTCCCCCCAGAAAATTTGTTGCTTTTTATTAATTCATGACTGACGTGCAACATCCCTGCCAAATTGAGGACCACTCCACCTTGCACCTGGACGTTCCAGTTCCACTCAAAGTGGATGGGAATTCAGAGCCTACCCAGCAGCAGCTGGAGCAGGCTATAAGCAGCATGGACTGTGGTGCTTACCAAAACAGAGAAGCTTACAAGAAGTTGGCAGTATTGCCATCATATGGCACAACTGCCAAAGATAAATTCAGGAACTTCATTGGGATCACTCCCAACCAGCTTCAGTTGCAGATGAAAGAAATCAAACAAGCAAAGGAGTACATACATAGCTTTGCTCATCCTGCAATTTGCCACAACTGATTTCATTTGGTGTATCAACTCTCTCTTATATCACACCAGGGAAACTTGATCAATAACCCACAGTCATTCCTTTGGCGCCTGTACAATGAGCTTGTAGGTTATATGTCCAACATCAGCCATCAGATTAATAGTTTGGCTGGTCACCAGAACTATACTACTACTTGGCGCGCGCAGCTTAAAGAACGCCTGACCAATTATGTGGCCACAATGCTTGGGACTATGCTAGAGCACAAGGGGGTGGATAACAATTGGCTTTGCACAGTAACCCATCATGTCAAGGGAGCATAAGCTACCCTTTTCTATTTATGCAGTGAAGTCAAGTTGCTTTGTTGTTTGGTGAGAATGATTGAGTATGGGCCTTCTATGGAACCTAACAAGGAAGCCACTACCATTGTCCAGCGGGACATGGAGAAGCTATCTGAGAATGTTAGCAAGCTTGACAAAGGCCTTTGACAATCCCTTTCTGATTTTAGTCACTTTTACATGGAACTTTCAAACCTTTTAAAGAGGATTGACCACAACCACAATTGCACAGAAGAGAACCATGACAACCTGGAAAGGCTATGTAATAGCCAACAGGCTGTGCAGGAAAAGAACAGTGTGTTGTTTGAAAGACAGGAATCTTGTATTGAGAAGCTTGAAGACAAATTACATGTAGCCAATTGGACAATTAAGGATTTGGCTTGAGAGGTACAATTGCAACACAGCAATATTCAGCTGCTATAAGGTCAAGTGGAGCAACTACTCCAGACGTATCCAAGCCAGACAGGGTTGGATCCACAGGACACTTCCAGAGTAAGCCAAAGTGTCATCTCTACTAACAGCCAGGCAATGCCTGAAGACCGTTGCTCTTTCCATAGTATATGAAAGCAACAAGGACAACATAGGCTGGACAATGTGGAAGGTCTACGTGGCCAAACCAGTATTGGACAGTAGTAAGACGCATTTATCTGGGGCCACAGCCTCAACATCTTGGACTAGCAACAATGCAAGAGATGCAGTGTCTGAGGTAAAATTCTGCGCCTTGATCAATAGGAATATATTTCCTTTGCCCAGAAGAAGCTACAACTTTAGAACTTCTTCTGTGATTCAGAGCTTTAAACCAACAAATCTTCCCAGATTTGATAAGAAGTCCAACATTCACATGTTCCTCTGCTTATACGACAATTTGATGTATGGTGAAGATGATGCCATGAAGAACGCAGCTATCTTTAACTGTTTATATTTGGAAACACAGACAATAATTATGCCAAGACTGTCAGAACAATAATGGACCTACAAGAATGTGTCCAGAGCCCTAATTGCAGAATTTAGCAGTGAGGAAGCCCTTTTCTGTTGCAAGATGGAATTCACAGAAGGAAAAATCAAGAAAGGTGGAACTCTCATGGAGTTTTCAGAACACTTCTACTTGGAGGCTCAGACTCTTGTCTCTATGGGAGCCACTACTTTTGTGGATGTGAAAGAGCTCTTCTAAATTATGTACGTCCTAATTGCAAGTTATCTATTGCACTTGAGTCTGGTATATATGGTGCTTGAACAGTTCCAGAGTTAATGTGTCACTCAGGATCATTTAAAGATCATTTAAATATCCCTTTCCCAGACTATAAGAATTCCACCTCTTTTCCATCAAGCAAATCCAAGGGCAAGATCTGGGATAAAGACCCCTTGAAGAAGTTAACAACCGTTACTACGTCCTCAACCAACAACA
Organism: Entomophthora muscae; assembly: GCA_014839935.2. Classification (NCBI taxonomy): domain Eukaryota; kingdom Fungi; phylum Entomophthoromycota; class Entomophthoromycetes; order Entomophthorales; family Entomophthoraceae; genus Entomophthora; species Entomophthora muscae. The sequence goes on along the minus strand of QTSX02003934.1, from coordinate 3,428 downwards.
CTACAAATAATCACACATGTTACAAGTGTGGAAAATTAGGGCATATCTCTTGGAATTGCAAGTAACCCAAGACCAATGTCTGTCACTTGAGCCATGAAGAAAGCAAAGATGGCAAACATACCAAGGAAGAAGAGGAAAGAGAAGAAGATAGTGAAGATTAAAAAAACTGCTGAGCAGTCAAGTTGAGGAGAAAACCCTGACTGCCAGAAGTAACTATCCCTCTCCAACTATCAACCCAGACCCCAACATTCCTGACCGCAACAGATGCTTGCTGTATCAAGAAGCCTGTCCCAAAAGATACTTACCCAATAAGGAAGAAATAAATGAAGACTTGCTACATTGGGTATTAGCTGTCAACACAGTTACAAGGAAGCAGGCAATTTGTACAGAAAATCTGTCTTTCCAAGAGGCTGTTGATACTGTCTCTATACCTTATGCTGAGCAACTTTCCTTGTCATACACTGAAGTCACCCACAAAAGCAACAGTGTTAAAAGGTTTTCTCACCTATTGAGATTGGTTCAAGTCTCCACAAACTTGGATACCTTAAAATCTCTGAAGCCCAAGTTAACAACTGTGCTATAGTCATTTCTCTCTCAGTTCAAAGGTTTAGACATTCATAAGGTTACCAAGATTAAATATCCCAACTACAGAGGAAGAAATGACTGCACTTATATCAAACTAGCAGTTCACAAGCTCAGGTTAAGAGCAATTTTGGATTCCAGAGCTCCCAGGAACATTGTGTCTACCAGATTAGTGAAGTAGCTAAAGTTTGCACCTGAACTGGACTATAACAAGGAGTTTGGTACTCCAGGCCCTGACAGAACAAAGGCATTGGGTGCCTATTCCTCTTTACTGCTATGCTTTAGTAATTTGGTGGTGACTGCATCAGCAATAGTGTTGCAAAATGAAAGCTATGATATTTTGATTGGTATAAGTTTCATGGCTACATATGAAACTATCATCAATCACCAGAACAGCACTTTCAGCATTTTGGGCCTTTCTTTGCCCATGTTTTATCACAGTGATGGACCAAAAGACCTTCCTACCAAGAAAATACACTATATTAATATGGAGTATGCTGATGGGGACATGCCAGTAGCATACACTTTGTGATAGCACAAAATAAAGACCCTGCTGCTGGCTACCAAGGAGTACAGAGGAATCCCCTTATATTCCTCTGGTTAATTCTCCTTCCTGGGTGGGTCTCAAGTGATCCACAACACAGGTCTATGTCTCAGCTTACCAAAAGGATTGCACAGTAAAGTAGCTGGACTCCATAATGGTTCATGGCTAGAACCTTAGATTCTATCCGGTATTGTCATGCCTGTATCAGAAAAAAATACTTGTACTCCTGGTTAATCTTTCTGATAAAGTACTGAAGGTGAAGAAACATCAGCTTCTGGGCTACATGAAACTAGAAGAGAATTCCAGTCTAATAGATGCCCCCTTTTGGTGAATTTAGTGAGTTTGTGCTACCTTGCAATCAGCCCAGTGTTCTATTGCTAATTCTGTGTGAATCTCTCAATGGAATAACAGAAAGATCAGAAGGACTAAGCCTTATGTCTATTTGAGAATTACAGGGACATCTTTTCAGAGCATAATAACAATCTAGGGAAGGCCCTAGGAGTCAAACATGTATTAGATACACAAGGTATTGCCCCTATATACTCTAGGCCAATAAGACGCAGCCTGGCCAACCAAGCCATTATCAACAAGGAGTTACAAAAACTTCTCTCCTCCACTTTTTGGTTCCCAGCAAAAGACCTTGGTCTTTGCCTCTGTTAATTGTAAATAGGAAGGACAGAGCCAATCATGTGACAATAGACTACTGCAAGCTGAATTCAGTCACAAAAAAGGATTCCTATCCCTTGCCGCACATTGATGATACATTGGATAAACTGGGGGGTGCAAAATACTTTAGCGCAATGGATCTGATTAGTGAATACTGGAATATTGATCTTCCTGTAGCAGACCAGGAAAAGTGCGCCATTATAACAGAGCAAGGCCTTTTTCAGCCAACTAAAATTCTTCAAGGACTTTCAAATGCCCCCGCAACATTCCAGCAGGCCATGGATACTGTAGTAGGAGACCTTAAGTTGTCTTGCGTACTGATCTACCTTGATGACATTAATGTATTTTCCCGGAATTTTGGTCAGCATTTGGAACACTTGGAAGCAGTGTTCTAACGCCTCATTGTAGCTAACCTCAAGCTGAAGCCAAGGAAGTGTACCTTTTTTAAAAACATCTGGAATTCCTCAGTTACATCCTCAGCAAAGATAGCCTACAACCTGTCCCCACTAAAGTCAAAGCCATCACGCACATGCAAACACCTACCAACAAGAAAGATGTGCAGGTTTTCCTGGGAATGATTGGTTACTACAGAAGGTTCATATCAAACTTTGCAGATCTAGGAGGTCTGCTTTTCCACCTGTTGAATAATGAAGTTTAATTTTCATGGACAGTAGGATGCCAGAAAGCCTTTGAGGACCTAAAAGCCATGTTGGTAACAGAGCAGGTACTTACATACCCTAATTTTGATTGCCCTTTCATTTTACATATATATGCTAGCCTGATAGCAATCAGTGCTGTTTTTTCTCAGCTGGACAATAACAACTAGTATCATCCTGTGGGGTACTGCTCATATACACTTAATAACCACAAACAGAATTACACGGTTACTGAAAGGGAATGTCTGGCAGTTATCTATGACTGTCAACAATTCAGAGTATACCTCCACGGAGTACACTTTACAGTGGTAACTGATCACGCCTCACTTAAACAGTTGAAGACCCTAAAGGACGTCTGGTACAATGGGCTATTAAGCTGCAGGCTTACAACTACAAAATAATCCATTGCGCTGGCGCTATGCATCAGAATGCAGACTGCCTTTCACATCTCCCTATCATAGCATTGGTTTCCTCAGCAGCAGATGAGCTGTACAATAAGTTGATGTCAAAGCCTTCTATGTGGAGGGAGGAGCCACTCAAGATTAAAAAAATCCTGAAAAATCTTGCAATGGACACTTGTGTTAAAGATAATCAGCTTTTCAAGCTGTATAAAGGAAAATGGTTGCCCTACATCCAATCATCCTTACGCACTGATGCAGTGGTATCTGCACATTGCACTGTAGGCCACAGTGGTATCCAGAAGAATCTCAACCTCCTACAGTAGCATTGCTATTGGGAAGGGGTGCACTCTGACATAGCAGAAACACTAGCTGCTTGCTACAACTGTAATATAGAGCGGCCCAAGGTCTTGCGCTACCAGAATCAACTGATCAGACCTGGGTTTGCATTTCATACAGTGTCAATTAATGTAGTTGGACCATTGCCCATCACAACAAGTAAGAATAAATTTGTGATAGTAGCCATGGACCAACTGACAAAGTGGGTGGAAACTAGAGCTATTCCAAATCATTCTGCTCTAA
>QTSX02003933.1:0-36377 GCA_014839935.2 Entomophthora muscae | reverse complement strand
TGCTTGACTCATAACCAGTATCAAGCCACCCCCTTCACCATCCAGCCATGTGATCAACACAATCATGTTCCTGTTATCCTTGATTCACAATGACTATATAATCACTATCTCTCAATAAAGATTATTATCTAGCTTCTAAATATTTTTCCCCTTGTAACTCTGCTAAAACAGCACAGTTACAACAACACTCAGTACCAAGAGCTTACAGCAGGCAACAACTAAGAGCAAGGGGATAATACAGTATTATGGCCCCAAAATTGCCACAATGGCTACAGCTGGTGTATACACCCAGGCTTTAACCACACACAGGAGGATGAAAAGCTGTATACTACCACCATTGAAACTAACAACTTGTTGTTTGGACACCACATAGAGACCATTGCTTAGCAGGGTAATCACCAGGCCCATGTATATGAAGATGTTGGAACCAATCCATCTTTGACCAACAATACCCCCACTTCACCAGATGAATCCACCCGATCAGCATCCATCATTTCTCAGGAAGCAGACTCAAGCACAAAATCAAAGAAAGGAAAAATATTTTTAACCAATCAGATTATCCAGGAGGTTATGGCCTTGAACACAAAGAGGCAAGACTTTTAGGCAATTACTGAACCCCTCAGGTTCACCCAAGCAATCTTTACAAAGGATTTCAGTGGGGTACACAATCAAGGAAACACTCTCAAAATGAACCTGTACATTCTAAAAGGCATCCCAGAGTACAGAGGCTTATTCTATCACACTATCACTACTACAGACCAGCCCTGACATCAAACTACTCAGGTCAGATACCAACTGGGCCATCATGATATTCAGATCTCCAAGCAGATAGTCCAAGTGCATATGCACAGGGTTGTGATCTCAGTGCAACTATTCTCCAATCATTTGGGGATGAATGAATTGAGCCCAAAGTGCACCATGCAGTCCAGAACTGATGGCGTTGTCTAGACCACTCCTAACAGCAACTAGTGATGTATAAAGTTTATATCCTAATACAAACTGGCTGTAATTTGACAGTATTAAGGCCCAAAAAAATAAAGCCTGGTTTTTTAGGGGAGGTTTTGGCAGCTTCCCCAAGAGGGACTGTATCTTATTTGACTTTGGCTGATTATGTCAGCAGATACAGATACAAGTCTACCATGAAGGCTGTGGTGAAACTTATCACCAGTTGGTTGGTCAATCCTTATTAGTTGTTGGTCACTTCCAGAATCTACAAGGCATTCCTTATCTCTTTCAGCAAGGGACATTCCATATTGCCAAGATAAACTTGACTGCCTTACAGATTAAGTTGCACCAACTGTCAATTAATTGACTGCCTCAATTAATTGTACAGTTAATGATAACCAACTCACCCCAGGTTCAACCCCCAGCCACATTCTCATGTTGTTGGGGATATCCCTCATTCCCTCTTGAACCACTTTTTTGATTGATCAGTTGTTGATCTATTAATTCCCATCCCTCTTCCCTGTGTTATGACCAACCTACCTTGATTTGATCAACTAGGTTGTACTATATAATGCTGTACTTTTCCATCTGAATAAAGATATATATGTTTAACCCTTTCTTTAGCTACATCATCAATTGAACTCACTGAGTGTTTTTTAATTAGAACCACAAAGGCTAGCTTTCTAATAGACTATTGTGCCAACTAGACTGACTGCATAGTCTCTATTTGGGGAGTTGCACTAGAGTAGTTGCTGTGTGCTCCTGCTCTACCCTTTGTTGTTCCTTCCCTGTTGTACTTACTTCTTACTATCATATACTTGTATGGATTCCAACTTGTATTATAGTATTAACTGTAAGCCAACCAATAAGTACACATTATCCCCTCCACTACCCCTTTGCTAGTAGTCAGTTGCTGACCAACTACCTTCAAGACACAGTAGAGCATCACAGAGGCCCTGCTAAAGATATGTGAGTCAACAGGGGCCAACTAAATGGTATATTTGAGCCATCAAATAGAAGACAACAATAAGGTAAAGAACACCATTATGGTGTTCATGCTTCTGGAAGGTAGTCATAGGGTGTCCTGGATCAAAGCCAGGGATCAACTGGGTTGGGGCATCATTCTTCAAGTGACAGTGTTCTACTTTCAGTGCCTTGCACGTAGCCTGGAGTACTGAAATATCTTCCAAAACCTTTCCCACTAGCATCCTGGTGTCCTCTCAATGAGCCATAAAATATGCCTGTGTCAGTCCTTTTGGGTGTATAGCTCTTGGATCAAGGCCCCAAACTTCTGGCCTAGGAGTTCATTTCCTCTGGAAGTAAGGGCAAGCTGTCTTGACATTCTGGTCCACTCATAACTGATTGTTTGGCTCCTGGAGAACTTGTTGCACTGATGCCTATACTGCACCTCTTGCCCAACCATTGTGTAGAAGATATGGGGTAAAGAATTAATGCTTTCAACACTGTAAAACTGGGTAGGAGCTGTACAAGTCTTTCTTAACAGAAGGAAGATTCCCTTAGAAAACTTCTGTATATGCAACTGTTTGCAGATTTTTGGGTGCCAATTACTACTTGGGAGTCATCAGAACAAGCTTCACTGCTTAGAGAAGAAATATCTTCAAGTTTAAACCCCAATAACGTTTTTAAACTTAAGATCTCTTAACAAAAACCTACCTTTAGCACCTTTTCAGTCAACTGGTCTTATATAGCTTTCCATTGTTTTAATATAAATCCCCTTTAGGCTGGTTCTTTTCAAATCTTAAACTATCTGTGCCCTTGCTTTCCTATAATAAAGCAAGCTTAAAAACTTAATTTAACTAATGCAATTGTATTTTTCTTCCCTTTCTTAGTAAACTCATTAAGATTTATGTCAGGAATGACAATTTTTCTATCTAAGACCCAAGTTATTGAGTAGGCTTTGAACCCAGAGCCTCATGTCCCATCAGTTCAGAAAGCCAAGAGCTTGGCTGCCTGCAGCCTATCAATAGTAAAACCATTAGTAAAGTTGATGCCAATATGCCAGGGCCAAAGTCCTTACCAACACCACAGGGGTTTGCAAGCAACCTGCAACATTAGCAGGTTGGGTGGTGAAATCAGCTACCCACCAATGAGAAATCTCCTGAATCTGCCCACAGCCTAAGACCTGACATTTGCCCTGCAAACCTCTCCAACATCAATAACCAAGTTTCTGGGCAGAAGGGTTGAAAATTCTATTCCACAGTGACAGTCGATGGCAAATTGCCTGTGCCTTATGCCACCCTGTTGCCCCTAGAATCCCAACACCAGCCTGCCAAAGCCCAAGAAACCCAACCTAACAATGAGGTCTGGCAGAGCGGTATAAATACACACCAGGCCAAAACCAAACCCAATTGCATTTTTAAATAAAGGTTATGAGATATTGGTCCCTCAAATATTACCATATTCTATCTTAGTCATCTGCTAATTCATCTCTAAACCCTCTGGCCTGCCTGCCCCACTTCCAGCAACTTATCATCCCCAGGTGACCCCTTTGGTCCTGTCAACTTTACATAATACCCTTTAAAGCCTGAATACAGAGACTATTCCTCTGACAAGATACTAGCACAGTATCCCTTGGCCTGGTCTAAAGAGCTGACTGTAAAGTTATGCCTCCCCCTTAGGCCTCCACTTCAATTCCTGCCAAATGCTTGGGAATTTCTACCAAATTATGTTTGAATATTTATCTAAAATGTTACTGAAAAAGCCCAATAAAGGCCCTCAATTTAATATTTTGGAATTATTCTGAAGATGCCCCACCTAACCCACCCAAGAGACACCTCTGGTTAAATATCATGTGCAAGAGCGGCCAGGAGCAGTGGTAATTGCATCCAAAGCATATTCCTGATATTAGTTGGTTCAGTTTTCCTTTTGACTATGTCCATTCAAAACTTGCCAAGATCTTCCTGCCTCAAGAAATGTATTTGTATCTGCACATATCATTGGTTGATTGGTTTATGACATTCAATCTACCACCCCAATCCTATCACATCCCTTAAATGAATGCAAGAGTTATAAAAGACCTTGCTTCATCATTCTCAAATCTAATAGAGTTCAAAATTTGTTAGTAATTTTGGTCATTTGGTTTTATCTGTTGCTTTGCAGTGTTCAGTTGACTCCTTCCCCCCTTTGACCTACCCAGGAATTGTTGGCACCAACCTTTTGGTTGTTGCTGAAACCACAATTTTTATTGTGGTTGAGAGCTTGGTTTTATTTCCTCTTAACTTGCTCCCCAATTCTCACACTGACCAGATATAACAGAAAGATCCCTTGATATATTGCTGGTCCCAGACTGTTTAAAAATCTATACAACTTCCTCCCTGCCTACCAACTGGACATGGAGCCGCCCATCACTCACAGACCAATGCCCGCATCTATAACCAAGCTCCCCTTGGACCACACCAATAAGCTATTTAGGATAGTGTATATCATCTTCACTGGGGTGATTGACACTATAATCCTGGCTGCTGGTCCCTGGTCCTGGGTAGGCAAATCTATGTCCCACCTAAATAAGTTAGTGCTAATTCACTGGTGGGCTCTGCCCACTTTGCCCGCAACCCACCCTTTTCCTGCCAATAACAGTCTGGCCACCCAAGGTTAGCTCCCTGATACTTTAGGTTATTTTACCTATAAAAATTCATCACTAAAATAAGCTTCAGACTCAACCAATCCCATCAATGTTCTACAGTCTTCTTCATCTATAGCAATTTGCTACGCTTCACGGTTTGGCTGAAACCCAAATAGGCAGAAAATGTTTCATCAAGCAAAACAGTGAATTTTTTACCTTTCAACCCAAATAAATTCCCTGTTTTCTTCAATGTTTCACTTTGTTTTAACTTGTCTGTTTTTCCATAGAAAGCTACTAGTTGCTTTTGTTGTAACTGTGCTGTATTAGCAGAGTTACAAGGTAGAAAATGATTGTAAACTAGATAATTGTCTTTATTGAGATATTATAATCATATAGTTAGAGTGAATCATTATAAAAGAAACAATATTGTGATTATCAATCAGTTGTATTGGGCAGGGGGTGGTGTGATCCCTGTAATGAGTGAAGCGCCAAATTGAGCTTTACATTGAGCTGGGATTGTCACTGGTTCTTTCTGTGGGTTTAGTAATTTGAGTTGACTTCTGCATTTGGATACAGGTCATGAGGAAGTCAGTTTGGGGGCCGCAGAACCTCTTATTTGGAGCCTTGCTGGGGGTGACCCTGTTGTTTTGATACCCCCTGGCTGAAGGTTGGACTCCTCAGTGTAGAGGTCTTCTGGAAGGTTGTCAGGGGTGCAGGCACCATACTCTACTAGCTGTTGTTTGATAGCTGGGATGAAAGCCTTGCATTGTTTTTGACGGGTCTTGCATAGACAGAGTCTGTTATGGTGCAGGATTTTTTCTTTTTTTTCTTTTTCCCAAGCCTTGTAACAGGTAAGTGTTGCTGCTATTTACCTTTAGGACAATAGTATGACCTAATTTCTTGAGTTGTAGTTTACTTTTGTCAGTATTCATTACCCTGACCTTGTTACCAACTTCATGTCTGTATTTTTTTAGGGACAAGCATATATTGTGATTGTTTTTTCTCTATCTGTTTGACTGTTGTTGGCTCAGTTTACCTGGTGATCTGTTTTGCATGGCAACTTGCTTGGTATCTCTAGCTTTGGGTCTGTGAAAACTTGAACAATTTTTGGCTATATGCCATAAACTAATTCAAAAGTACTCTTCCCAGTGGATCTGTTCACTTGGATATGGCACACAAGGAGGGCAGTTGCTAGCTGTCTGGTCCAATTCTCATATTTCCTGGTAGTGAGTTTGGCAATGACTTGTACTAAGCTATAATTTAACTGTTCAATTCTTCTGTTATCCTGTGGGTGATAAGGAGTATTCACTGTATGCTTCACGCCTTGCTTGTTGAGGTATACATTGGTGTATTTGGGGGTTAATTCTTTGCCTCTGTCAATGATCAACAGTTCTGGCTTTCCAAATTTGCTGATAATTTTCTTGCCTATGAACCTGTGTATGTTTGTCATGGCCCGTCATGAAATGGTGGCTTTGAAAAGTCACGTTTTAAAAGGTTGGATCAATAACGCTACCTCTTGAGGTCAAAAAGTCACCTTGATGATCTCCCTAGGTACCCTAGATCAAAAGTTATGGCAATTTAAAGAGCCAAGTTCAAAAACCCTGTCAACATGTCCCAAAATAGTTGCAAGATTGGATTTCAAATCAAGACAAGCAACAATTAGTGAGCAGGAAAATCCAATCATATCTCAGCTTCTGGTCATCAGTTTTGGGTGTTCTTACGCTCAAATAAAAGCCACAGATAATGAAAATGCTGCCAAAGTATTTTTAGATGACTAATTGAGGCAAAGCGCAAAGTTTGAATCTGGCCAAAGGAATATGATTAGAATCAGTCAGCTGATGTCTCAAACTTTTAGCATGACCCCCCCCCCCCAGATAGAGAGACAAGGGCCTTCAGGAATAATCTGGAAGAATCTCAAAGATCAATGCAAATGGTATAAAAAGAACCTAGTTCCCTTTTTCCCCATTGTGATCTTTCCTGGTCTGGATAATAAATAAAGGACTTTTTTTTAAACTATAGTTTAAATGGATCAGAGTTGGGAGCTCTTAGGCCCTGACAATGTTATTACTAGTGTGGGCTTTGACAGTCTGCCTACTGGCTATTTTGTGGCAAAGTTGATAGTAGTAATTATACATTTCTTGTTGTTGCCCTATCCTGGAATGGGACCTACAAGTTCTAGTGTCCATACCTTGAAAGGCAACTGTGTTTGGATGAGTAGTACTGACTTGGGGATGCATTACTCTAGGCAAACTTTTTGATAACCTCACATTGTTCAGGTCCTTTGTGGATGTCTCTGTACAAGGTGAGCCATCATGATTTGTGCTTCAAGAATATGTATAAGTTCCTGCTCTTGGTATGGATGAGGTCCCTGTAATAGTGTAAGATGGTGTCCACTCTTTGGTGTGTGGGCACATAAGGGATAGTTACCCCATCTGACGTCTTATGGTGCAACGCCCCATAGACATTGATGAACAAGTGCTTGTTCTTGATGATGGTGTCATATGTTATGTCTTTGATTCCTGGAAGAAAGCCTTTGTCCTTGGTTTGTAATACCAGGAGCAGCTAATCAGAGTCCAACCCATTTTGTCACTTTGAAGCATGTATGTATAGTTGTGATCAGGCATCAGTGGTGACTAATTTGGGTACAGGTTATAATGGATCTTCATGTTGAATCTCTTAAGGAACATTATCCAGTGTGCTTGTCTGCAAGAGAGATTTTCTTGGGTCTTGAAATAGATCAGGGAATCATGGTATGTGAGAGCTGTAACTATTCTTGTCTCTCAAAGTAGCAGCACCATTTAACTAGGCAGTGTACAATAGCCAGGAGTTCCTTGTTGTGAATGGGGTAGCAAAATTTGCTGTCTGTTAATTTGCGTGACTTGTACGCCACTGGTAGGAATTCTCTAGTGGCAGTCTTGATCCAAAGTAAATCTTCTATGGGTGCTTCTGAGGCATTAGTTTACATTTGTTAGTCCCCATTTCTCTTGGGGTATTGCATAATGGGGGCTGTCACCAGTTTCTCTTTAAGGCAGTGGAAGCAAAGATCTCACTGGGGAGTCCTGTCAGGGATCCAGCCTGTGGGGGGTTCCTGGGAACTTGCGGGCAGACGGCCTGCAGGCCCAGCAGGGAGGGCCTACCACAAGATTGGGGCCAACTTTACAATATATGATAATGATTTGCCCAGGAGAGCCCAAGGTCTGCTGGCAGGTACCATAGAATCTATCAAGCTGTTAAGAGTGATGTACATCAATCCAAATATCTGGGTGGAAGTGGATTCATTGGCAGCAATGGATTCTTGCAGGCAGTTGGGCTGCAGGGTGAGAGGCGGAGTCATTGGGACCAAATACGCGGGCAGGTGGTTGTACTTGTTGCGGAATAGCAGGGGAGGTATAGTGATTTTGTGGCCTTCCCTGTAAACAGTCTTGGCCTCTCTAGTTCTTGCCTCAGGGTCCTAGATTAGGATTTCCTCTAGGGTGAACTCCAAATGCGCAGGGTTGGGGGGTACTCAGTGAAATGTACTGGGACGTAGGGAGCTCCTGATGGACAATAAAGGTCAGGTGGCTGGTCTGTGGTTTCTTGGGGTTGATAGATGTGAGGTGCGGGACCGCAGGAGGTAGACTGTAAATGAAATAGAACTAATATCAAATATGGAATAACCTGGTTGAACCAAAGGTTCATGTCACTTTATTACAAGAATGGCAATGGGCAACTTCCTGGCGGTCCAGGGTATAAGTATGCTCATCTGTCATGGGTGAACTTTTACAAATTTCTTTGGCCTGGGTGTTACTGTCTACCAGGTTTTCCCAGTCCTTGATGGCATCCATTGCAGGAGTTAATTCATTGGCTGGTTTGAACTGAGAATACTCAAATTCCCTTGTTGGGTTGTGGGGTTGGTCATCTCTGGGCAGCCTGTGTTCTATAGGAAGTTTCTTTGTTTCCCCTTCTGTGGTGGCCCAAGTGATTTCAGGTTCTGTGGCTAGATCTGCCTGCTGATTGGCTGGGTTAACAGGAACCTTTAACATGGGGAGTGTCAATGTAGGTTATTTTGACTCCAAGCTTTAAAGGATTTTCTGAAGTCCAATCTTGTTCTGATTCCTGCCTGAGAATCTGCGGGCTGGCAGCCCGCAGGGTGTCAGGGTTTGAATCCTGTAGTTTTGTGGTTTTCCAGTTTTCATGGTCAATAGGAGTTTGTCACTTGTGACAAGTCTGGATAAACTTGGATTTTATTCTAGTGATGGCAGACAGGGAGCTGTTAGCACGCCACAATTGAGGATGAACCAGTGTACGTAGGCTATCATACCCAGAAAAATTTCTGAGCTCTTCCTTGTCCTTGGGTGATTACATCTTGCAGATGATCTAGATTTTTTGTTTTTCAGGTTTGATGCCCTCTTTGGACACCACAAGTCCCAGGAAGGGGAGTTATTCACGGTAAAATTGGCACTGGGATGGTTTGATAAGAAGCTTGTGCTGCGCCAAAGTTGCAAATACTGCCTCCAAGTCCTTGTGGTGCTGTTCAACGGTGGGGCTGTATACAATGATAGTGTCCAGGTATACCAGCACATGCTTTTAAATATATGAGGCAAATACTTCACTAATGAACGTGAAAAAAGGTTGATGGTGTTTGGTCATTCCAAAGTTAATGACAAAGCACTTGTACAAGCTATACTTAGTCTAGAATGCAGTTTTTTGGAATGTCTTCTTCTTTGATAAAAATCTTATTGTACTCAGCTGTCAGGTCAATCTTATAGAAGACTGTTTCCTTCCTAACATATTGAAGAGATCATCAATTAGTGAAAGGGGGTAGTGGTTCCTGATGATGACCTCATTTAGTGCTCAGTAATTCATGACTAGCCTGAGGGATCCATTCTTCTTTGCTACAAATAATACATTGGCTTCAAAGAGAGACTGTGGAGGCCAGATGAGCCCCTTCTCCAGAGCCTCTTTGTGTAAAGTTACGCCTCCCCCTTAGGCCTCCACTTCAATTCCTGCCAAATGCTTGGGAATTTCTACCAAATTATGTTTGAATATTTATCTAAAAGGTTACTGAAAAAGCCCAAGAAAGGCCATAAATTTAATATTTTGGAATTATTCTGAAGATGCCCCACCTAACCCACCCAAGAGACACCTCTGGTTAAATATCATGTGCAAGAGCGGCCAGGAGCAGTGATAATTGCATCCAAATCCTATTCCTGATGTTAGTTGGTTCAGTTTTTCTTTTGACTATGTCCATTCAAAACTTGCCAAGATCTTCCTGCCTCAAGAAATGTATTTGTATCTGCACATATCATTGGTGGATTGGTTTGCGACATTCAATCTACCACCCCAATCCTATCTCATCCCTTAAATGAATGCAAGAGTTGTAAAAGACCTTGCTTCATCATTCTCTACTTTAATAAAGTTCAAAATTTGTTAGTCTAATCTGGCCATTTGGTTTTTTCTGTTGCTTTTGGTGTTCAGTTGATTCCATCCCCCCTTTGGCCTCCCAGTAATTGTTGGCAACAACCTTTTGGTTGTTGATGAAACCTCAAAATTTGTTGTGGTTGAGAGTTTGGTTTTATTTCCTCTTAACCTGCTCCCCAATTTTCACACTTTGAGGTAGAAGCAAAGAGTGTTGTCTTCATTTGGTGAGGTGGTATATGATGTGTGCTTTTGGCACTGCCCCCTTGAGTTGGATAGTGTGCTATATATGCTTCTTGGGGAGCATTTCTAGAAGAGCTTCCTTAAAGATCTCTGGGTGTCAAGCCACTATTTCTTGGCCTTGAGAGGTAACAGTGTCCTGTTTGTTCTTAAAATTTATGCCCTTGTACTGGCAGGAGTCCCAGTTGATTGTCTTGAGGTTGTTCTTCTCTTCTTAGGTCTCTGTAATATGTACAAATACATGACCCCAAAGAAGTTGATCTACTGTGTCTGGGTAGATTTGGTGGTTAATCCCTCTCCTTTGATGGTTAAAACTGAGATGACCCAATTCACATGGTGGTGTTTTGTCTTAGCCAATCCAAACCAAGCACCACATCAAAGCAAGTGTCAGGATTCTCCTTTATCTTGCTTTGCTGCTAGTATTTTTCTCTAGGACACCAACTTTTTTTTGAGCCCTCTACCTTGGTTTTATTCACTTTATTTTGCTCTCCAAAATCTTCCCTCTTTTTCCCTTAATTGACTGGCCAATCCTATCTATTTTAATGGTTAGTTTCAAGTTTTGAAGCTTACCTTTATCCCTGGACAATTCTCAAACTTGGACCCTAACACTAGGGTTAGTTTTAACTATTCACAACCCACTTGTTTTTTGCTTTGGCTTATGCCAGCAGTTTGGAGCCTGTTGTTCCACCTTCTTGCTTGCTCTCTTGCTCAATCTTAAGTTACAAGCAACGCCGTAACCGCCCTTCTTCTCCTCCCAGTCCCCTTTAATATAGTTTAACTTATCTAAGTTAGACTGTAACATTTCTGATTTTTTAAGCTCTTTATTTTGACCATGCTTCTAACCAATCTTGGTTAAACTTCCACACCAATTCTTACACCTCAAAAACCAAGTAGAATAAAAAGGCTTGGTTTTCCCAGTCTCAACAATAAGTTGAGATTGTTTGACTTGTACCCCAAAAAGGTACTTGTTAGGTTTTGTGGCTTGTTTTTTTCCTTTCCAAATTTTTAATCTTAGCTCCATCTTTGTTCATAATTCCTTTTGACTTTATCCTTCACCAGTTAGGCAACTTTTATAGTGGCACCCACAATTTAATTATTGATAGCTTCAATCCCCCTGCTAGTGCAGACCATTTCCAGACTTAGAAATTGACTTTGTAACCAAATTGTCAGTCATTAAGACTGGTCTCTATTTTATTTTCTTAGGGTTAATAAATTTTCTTATTCCTTATTTTACTTCATACAAGCTATTAGGAGCCTTAGTTCAGTTATTATTGCAAACCTTGCCTACCTTTTTATACTTGACAAATATCAACATACTTGGTTTAAAGGCCTTAGTTTACAATAATTTACCCCAAGCCTTCATATCTTAAAGAAAGTGAAGTCAATAAAAGGTCCCTGGATGGTGGAGTACAAGTTCTCTAGTGTGATGGAAAAAGGGAAGTTTCTCTAGTGATAAGGAGCGCCTTTTGGGGAAGCTTCAAATATGGAATTAAGAAAGAAGAGAAGTATATTTTATTGGATAATACTTTAGACTTATATAGACTTGAATGTGTCATAGATTTAGTTGGATCAAACCTAGGGGTTGGTCATGTGCAAGATAGGTTCAAGCCACTGTATACTTGGACAGTCAGGTGATATTGCTTGGTTACCATTCTTGGTATGTCAAATAGTATATTGGGAGGGGATCAAATCAGGCAATGGCTGGATTTTAAGTAGATTGGTGGTAGCCAGAATGCTTGTACATCCAGACCCTCAACACACCCCCTTAAGGGGTTACTCTGGTGCATCAAGAGGGGGCTTTGTTTTCACGGCTGCTGCCTGATACTCCTGGAGCTGTTTACTAGTTGGAACCAGTCTGATCTAGTGCTCTCCTTTACTGAGGCAGAGACAGGTTCTGTGGTATTTCTTGATAATTGGTTTTTTGACACCTTGGAATTTTACTAGGTAGGTGTTGTGCTCTGGTCTGTATTTGATGACTCTTCCTGGTCCCTGGTGTACTTAGTCTAGTTTCTTTCTGTTGCCAGCTAGAATCCAGACAGGGGAGTCAATGGGAAGTGGTTCCTCTGTGGAGGTTACCTTTTGTGTCTTGATCCTCTTTATTTCTGCTATTTTAGCTTTGAGGCGTATGTGTTGTAGATTTGGTGCTTGCTTTACTGTGAGAGGTTTCTCCGGGGGGATCTTTATGTAGGGCTGTTTGTTGTGGGTGATTATTTCTGGTTTGTACCCATAGGTTAGCTCAAACAGTGAATAGCCTGTCCCTTGGTTGGTGTGGACTTGGGATACTAGTAATGCATGTTTCACATATAGTGGCCATATGTCTTTGGCTTTGCCATCCATTATTTTCTCTAGGGTCCTGATAAGACTGCCATTGATATGTTCCACTCTGCTGTTGGCTTGTGGCCTGTATAGAGAGGTTGTGGAGTGCTTAATATTTTTGGATTTTAAGTTTTCATTTACTACATGACCTGATAACTTGGTTACTCCATCAGTTATGATGTAGTCTGGAGTGCCATAGTTGGCTATGATTGCTTTGTTAATGAAACAGTTGATGGTTTCTGCTTTATGGTCCTTTGTTGCCCAGCAGATGGGCCAGTGTGTGGCAAAGTTGATAGCTAAAATTAAGAAATGTTGGTTTGGTTTTGTTTCTGGGAAGGGGCCCACTACGTCTAGCCCCTAAACCTTGAATGGTTCAGGGTCTGGTACTGGGTTGACTGTTGGCTGAGGAGCCTTTGTACTGGTGTATTTCTTGCACACTGTGCACTTTTTCAGAACATCAACTATATCCTGTTTGAGGTTGGGCCACCATACTATCTCTTTTAGTGTGAGGTATAGGTTATTAGCCTTTGTATGGCCTAGTAGGTGGTGATGTCTTAATATGGTGTCAACTCTTTGTGCAATTGGGATGTACAGGACATGTTTGTCATTAATAATTTGGTATACAGTGCCATTTGATACATGGAAATACTTTTTGTTCCTTACTGATGTATCATGGGTCATTTGATGTGTTGAGGGGTCTTTCCCTTTGGTTTTATACTCAGTGTTGTACAAGTTTGGCCAGTCAGGGTCCAGGTGGTCTGGGTGATCCTCTCTAGGCTGGCATAGTCTATAGAGAGCATCAGCCGTGACCAGCTCTGCCCCCTTTTTGTATTAGATGTCCAAGTTAAGCTGTTCCAGCAAGGACATCTATTTGGCTTGTTGCCGTGCAAGTGCATTCTGAGTTTTGAAATATATTAAGGATTTATGGTCAGTTAGTACTCAGACGTTTAAATGTCCTTCCAGATAACATCTCAATTTCTTGCATGTGTGGTATATTGTTAGCAATTCCTTATTGTGTATTGGGTACCTCTGCTCAGTATTAGTTAGTTTTCTGCTTTTTTAACATACTAGCAGGAAGCCTTACTGCCCTGGCTAGCAGATGCGCAGGACTGCGCCAATGGCGGTGTTGCTGGCATCTGACTCAAGCTTGTAGCACCTGTTATTATTAGGGTATTGCAAGATTGGTGCTTTGATAAAAGCTTGTTTTAATAATTTGAAATTCTTGTCACATTCTGGTGTCCAGATGAATTTATTTTTGGCATTACCCTTGGTTAAGTCATTGATTGGTGTGGTTATTTTTCCCCAGTCTTTGATGTATTTCCTTAGGTAAGCTACCATTCCAAGAAAGCATCTAACTTGTTTAATGGAGGTGGGGTGTTGCATGTTATTTATGGCTTTAATTTTGTCTGTATCTGCTTTGATGCCACTGTCAGAGACAATGTGGCCCAAGAACAGTAGTTCCTTTTCCAAAATTGGCACTTACTTGGTTTTGCATAAATTTTGTGCTTTGCAAGTCAATTGAGTGTCTTGCAGACATGCGTGAGGTGTTCCTCTTTTTTTTGAGAATATGATGATATTGTCAAGGTAGCATAATGTATTTGAGAGATTGTTTAGTGCTTGGTTCATCATGGTTACAAATGTTGCAGGAGTATTGGTCATCCCAAAGTTCATTACTCTATATTTGAAGGATCCAAATTGCATACAGAATGTGGTCTTTGGTATGTTCTTTTCCTTTACTTCAACCTGGTTGTAACCTGAGGTGAGGTCAATTTTGGAGAAAAATTTGGCTCCTGAGAGTCTTGAAAACAGATCCTCTATGAGTGGAAGGGGATATTTGTTCTTTACTGTGCTTGAATTTAGTGCTCTGTATTCAGTTACTAGACGCAGAGTGCCTTCCTTTTTCTTTACAAAGAACACTGCTGCCCCCCATGGGGATTCAGACAGGCAGATGAATCCTTTTGCTAGATTGTTCTCAATATGGGTTTTGAGGGTTTGTGTCTCCATGAGGGAGAGTCTGTAGAGGGGTGCAGGTTTAGGAATGGCCTTACATAAGTTGATGCCATGTTTGACCCCCCATTTGGGGGGTAGCTCAGTGAGTTCTTTCTTGAATACATGGGTGTATTCATTTAGGAGTGCTACAAGTTCTGGGCATTGGATCTTGGTTGTTTGTATGTTATTGAACTCAGTGTACCTCATTATGTGGAGGGTACTATCTTTGGTTAGACGTTCTGAGTCATCTTAGTTTATGACCTGGACTGATACTGTGTTTCTTAGAATGAGGTCATTGGGTTCTTTGAGGATGTTGAAGTTGACTCTGTTGGGTTTGATGGTCATGGTTTTTGTTTTCCAACATAAGCTGGGGTTCACTTGGGTAACTCAGTCCATGCCTGCCACAATGTTGTAGTTTATGTTGTTCATGATGAGTCCTTTGATGAACTTTTGTATGCCTTGGAGGTCAATTCTGAAGGGAGTTATTTTGCCTTTGAGTAGAACCTTTGATTTGTCTACCATTCTGGCATATTTGAAGTTGATTTGACAACTGGTATTTTGTATTTAGTTACAAATGGTTTGCTAACCATGGTGTGTTGTGCACCAGAGTCAAATAAAATTTTATGTGTATAAGATTTATAAGTGCATTTATAGACAAGAAGTTGTGAGTGATCTTTAATTTTTAAGTTCATAAAAATGGAGGATTGCAGGACATGGGGGATGTGAGCAGCAAAGTTTGTGCCTTGGTACAATTTCTTGTCAAGTTGGGGGGAGACAGGGGCACTTAAGCCTGTTCCTCCTCCTCTTTCCCCTGTTTCTCTGTTTTGAGACCTTTGAGGTCAGAGAATGCAAGGTCAGAGTTGTAGCGGGTTGCTACTTCAGCATTGTTAACTTTGGAAGTGTCCTCTTTCTTGAGACTGGAGCGGTTTGCGCTTTGGCTACAATTTCCATTGTTGCAATTGGAGTTGCTGTTGTTATGGTTAGTGTTCTGGCATTCATTGCCATTGGAGCTTTATCTGCCATTGCTGTTTGAGGAACAATTACCGTTGTGTGCAGCATATTCCATGTTTGCGCGTTTTTCCACGTGCTTGGCTTCTGCAATGAGCGCAGGCATGGAGGTATTAGCTCTGGTTGGATGAGGGCAGCAACAGAAGGGTTTCATTCTGTTGATGAATGATGCTCTGGTATGTACGTTGTTGACTTGTTCTGGGTTTTGGATTTTGCAACGTATTTCCTTGAATTTGTTGGGTAAAAGCTGTGATAGTGGTCTTCTGTGGAAGATCACTGAGCTGTATTGCAATATCTTGGAGGGATTCAGTGATGCAGAAATTGTGGGTGATGTCTGCTTTGAACTCTTCCCAGTTGTCAAGCTGGTTTTCAGTTTGTGAGCCAACCCAGGTGACAAACCAGTTAGCTGCGGCCTTGTACAGGCGCTTGCTGGCTTCCTGGACCCATTTCTCATGGGGGATGCGGCTGGTGCAGAGTTTGGCAGCTGTGTGGTCTAGCCAGTTGATGATGTTTTCTTTTTTTACCAAAGAATTTGTCAATACCAATGTATTAGGTGTTGGTCACTTCACTTGTGATAGGTGGTTGTGCATTTGTTTGTGGTTGAAGAGAGCAACTGTATTGAATAATCTTGGCGCATTCTTTGGGCATGACCAGACCTTCAAATACGGTGCATCCACTAGGTATATCTTCATTGATGTTGTGGGCGCAGAAGTACGTTTTCCAGGTCTCCTGGGATGTGGCCTGGTTGAGTATGTGAGCAAAGATGAGCAGGTTTTGGTCAGTCATTTTCTCTCTTATAGGCGTGGTCAAAAAACTGTAGCTGCTACCAGTGATAAGGAGTACCTTTTGGGGAAGCTTCAAATATGGAATTAAGAAAAAAGAGAAGTATATTTTATTGGATTATACTTTAGACTTATATAGACTTGACTGTGGCGGGGATTTAGTTGGATAAAACCTAGGGGTTGGTCATGTGCAAGATGGGTTCAAGCCACTAGATACTTGGACAGTCAGGTGATATTGCTTGGTTACCATTCTTGGTATATCAAACAGTATATTGGGAGGGGATCAAATCAGGCAATGGCTGGATGTTAAGTAAGTTGATGGTAGCCAGAATGCTTGTACATCCAGACTCTTGACACTAGTAACACCCATGTGATGTTCATCAGCAAAACCACAGTCTTAATCCGTGAAGGATTAGTGGCTAAATTTAACTTGTTCACAAAGTTGCTGTTGACTGGGATACAATCTGTGCCTGAGTTCATGAGTGCTGAGCATGTGTAACTTCAAAAACATAAAAGGGTAAGACATCAGTTTATTGGGGTGTCTGGCAATGGTGTAAAGTACTGGATCTTCCAAGGGCACCTGGATCATTGGGCACTGATCCACATCTTCAGGTTGGTACTCATTGTTGGGCAAGTCAGGAGTTGTGTGGGGAGAGCTTGACTTGCCTAATGCTCTCCCTGGGTTTTTTCCTTGTCCTGATTGTCTTGGGTGGTGGTGACTCAGAAGTGATTCAATTTGACTGCCCATTGTTCCTGATACTATGTTCATTGGATGTCTGAGGCTTGTTGTTGTTGCCAGAGGGGGCAGCTGGTACATCCTGGGGGTGAGAGTCTTTGGGTCTCTCTCTTCCCAGTCTGCACCTTGTGTAGTGTATTGGACATTTTTCAGGATTGACAATTCTTTCCCCTTAGAAACCCAGGCCCAAGAGTGGGATTTGAACCCTGACCCTAAATTCCTGTGGGCCGCCGGCTCAATGGACCAAGGGACTGCCCACTCGCGTTTTATTGGGACTGAGCATCTGCAAGCTGAAGCTCCTGCTAATTCCCAAAGTCAAAATACCAGTGCAGGATTGACCATGGTAGTGCCTGAGGAGGAGCTTCTTAAATTGCCTAATTAAGGCAGGGAAAGTTCCTCTGTGAACTTCATGAACTTGAAGTCCTCTCAAATAACCAATCAAATTCAGTTGCCAAAGGAAAACACAGGCTTTAGGCCCAACCCTGTGACCACAGCCTGAAATCAAGAAAATCAAGTTACTGATTTGGACATTCCAACTAATGAGAGAACACCCAGCTGAAGTGTCATTTTGCCGCTCCTTCACCCGGGCTCCTGGCCACCTGCCCGCATTTTTCCCAATATTTTGATGAAGCCCTTATAGAAAATACTAATTTTGAAGGTGGGATGCTATATATGCCTATAGATTCTGTGCTCAAACCTTATTATCATTTTTGAATAAAGGTTATGTTATTTTGGCTAACACAGCTACTGCCTTATTTTGTATTTGCCATCTATCAATTCAGTACAAGATCTCCTGGCCCTCCTGTCCCTCCACCCACAGATTTCTGTCCTCCAGGTGTACCCTTTGGCCCCGTCCACTTCACTGAATACCCTTTGAAACCTGTGTATAAGGACTACACCCCAGAAAAGATGCTAGAACTCAATCCTTTGGTCCACATACAATCTGCAGTTAGATACAGTTGTCAAGGCCTGTGGATATTCTCAACACCCAAACTGTTTAGAGGAAAATTCAACTATATTCCTGTTTACAAGCTCCACATGGAACTGCCTGTGACCCCCAAGCCTATGCCTGCCTCCTCACCTGGCCTCCCAATTGACCACACTGACAAGCTGTTTGGGATTGTGTACATCACTCTTACAGGGGTGATTGACACTATAATCCCGGCTGCTGGCCCGTGTTCCTGGGTGGGGAAGTCCTTCTCCTACCTTTTTAAGTTAGCTTCTCTCTTATGGTGGGCTTTACCCGCAAAAAACCTGGCCCAAGTTATCTCTGAAAATGATGGGGTGGCCGCCCAAGACTGGATCTGTGAGAGACAGGGGCTAAACTAACTAAGTTTGGCTCCCATCCTGGCAAGATATATCACCAGGATGCCGCCCAGTGGAGTACTGGGATGGCTTCTCAGAGAGGGGACCAAAGAGAGGACACAGGGGACAGCTGGGGAAAGTATGCATTTAACCCTATCAACACCAATCCAGTGAGCAACCAGGGCGTGCAGGTGGGAGCATGAGGCAACTTCACAGGTGCCTGGAGAGGTACCAATTCATTCCCCTCCAAACTGGAAAGGGCAGGGACTGGCACCTCCTCCAATGTGGGAGCAGGCACAGTGTGGTCAATAGTATGGAAATCCAGGTCATTGCAAGTTAAACTTTTGACAATTGTCTCCCCTGAAAAGAGAAGTGCACCAGGAAGATGCAGGAGGTTAGAGGGATTATCCCCTGAAAGGCAAACAGAAGAAGAGATATGGGACCATAAATTAGGAGAAGCTGTCCAGAGGAGTAGCACAAAGGGGGCCATAGAGAATACCACAAATCTTAGGACTGGGAAGATCATAATAGTAAAGCCCACAAAATTTGGAATTGGGGTTGCTAAAATTAGGTTTCAAAGCAATAAGGTTTTGGGTAAATGGGGCAGCTGCAAGAGAAAACCAGGAGTGGAGCGTGAGAAACCACTTGGAGGCCTTGACAGTGGTTTTAGATGGCTTGGCTGGGCGTAAAAGGTAAAGCAAGTTCAAAACTAGTAAAATCAATAAAAACCTCAAAATTCTAGTAGGATTTATATGATTTTTTAAGTTGAAATTTAAGTTTGAACAGTGGTTTCAAAAGAGCAAGCAACAAACACAACATTTAAGTGTTAACTCTATACTATAGGTTTTGGAAGCGGCTGCCAGGTTTGAAGAAGACCAATCAATAGTAAGTTTTGAAAAGACAATTACTAACACTTTGCTTCAAATAAAGGAGGATTCCAAACAGAGTCAGGAAAATAAAGACTAGGTTTTTTTCTTTGGCTTTAAAACTGTTTAAATTTTTATTAAGGTGAAAATTGACAAGCAGGGGACTTTGAGTCCCCTGGCATTGTTAAAAGGGATGGGATACTAGGGAAAAGATCACATGACCCCAAGAGGTTCATCTGGTTGGCTAGGAGAGAAATTTTGCTGGCCATGGCCAGGGGTGCTGGAGGACTCCAGTTTAATTTCTGCAGCCCCACCTGATTGGCTGGGAAGCAATCCAGGCATTCCATATTTATTTGACTTACTAGACATTGATGTGGCATCTCTTGATTGGGCGTTTCTTATTGTTTTCAAAAGTGGGCAAACCCATGCCAACAAATAATCCAACTTGAATAGTGTTTCTTCCCAGGGCAGGACAGCCAAAGCTGGGAAATCTACAGGGTAGGCCAGAACAAATCTCTCATCCACAGTGTGCGCCAAATCCCCCAAGGAATTGATCAGCTTGGCTGTTACTTTTAGGCCTTTCTTGATGCAACAGAGGAAATTGGTTTGATCCAAAGCCAAGGGTGGCAGTGAATTTACAGGATCCCTGACATTATGGCAATCCTTTTTAAGCCTGGTACCCTGAGCCCCAAGATGTTGTTATTTCTTGGGGAATCTTATATGCTTTTTTTATTGATGATCACTTATTACACCTATAATATGACCATGAACCTGACCTCTTCCATGTGGAAGAATGCAAACCTAAATGACCCAAAGAAAACTGACACTGCCGCCGCTGATACAGCCAAGACTCCCTCTTCTTAAGTGAAAAATGTGATCATAAACCAATTCCTCACAAAGGTGGAAATGCCCCAGATGGGGAAGCTTACACTCAAGGAAGCTTGTTGCGCTATGCCAGTCCTCTGCCTGAATTTCCAAGCCAACACCTCATCCTACGCCAGTGACACTGAGAAGGTACTTGGGGCTGCTTCCATGCTCTTGGGAGACGCTTTAGACTGGTTTGGCAAGGCCATAGCAGAAGATGTGATATTCTGCTTGGACTATGTCAAGTTTGAGGCAGAGCTAATGGCCACCAGGGAAGATTGTGATACTAGATATTATGCCCTGAACTCCTTGCTAGAAATCCGACAAGATTCTTGAATCATCCAAGTGTATATTGACAATTTCCTCAAACTGAAAACCCGCACCCAACTTTGTAAAGTTCTGTGGCCTGCCATTAGCCCTGGATTGGGATGTTTTTCCCAGACCATCAAAAAAGGCGTCCCACGTGCAGGCAAAACCCCTTCAAAACCTGGAGGACCTGGCCCACACAGTGGATGAGCGCTTTGTGTTGGCCTTCACAGCTGAAACTCCAATTTCTTCCCTGGAGTCCCCTCCAACTGTGGAGGAGACTCTAATCCATCTGGATTGCTTACTTTCCTGGTGCCGCCCTTTTTTGAGACAACTGTCCAGCCAACAAAAAAACGCAGGCCACGTGGCACCAAGTGTGCCTAACCCGCGGCCTGGGGAAATTGGGTATAAAATCCCACAGTTGGCTGAATCCCAGGCAAGCAATTCCTCTGGTCCAGAAGTCCCTTGACCAAAAATAAGTGAGTTTGGGAGCCCTCCAGTTGGGTTGTTGGAGGAAGGTGTTAGTGGTAATGTGCACCCTGAGTCCCCAAAATGCCCTTAGCCAATTGTTTGACTGTACCCTACACCTGGGCCTCCTGCCCCTTTTCTCTTGAGATCAGACCATGAGAAGATTAGGCAGTGACTTTCAATTAGCTCCCCTTTAGATTGCTTTCCAATAACCCCTTTCAAAAAAACCCAGCCTTATCACCCCCCTTTGCATATAATGGAAGCATGGGCTGCCAGGTCCCTTGCTTACCAATTTCAATTGTTGAATAAAACTTCTGAATTTGCAAATCTATTTGTATTTTAATGTTTTATTTGATAATAAAAGTTATTGTCCTGACTCCCGTTGCTGTCTCCCCCCCACTTCTGTCTGGTCTGCCTGCCTGTTTGCCTGCCTGCCCGTGGTTTTCTGTTGAGACTCAATCCGGGAAGATCTGAACTTGGCCCAAGCCCTTGTTATTTCCCCAGAAATCACGGCCCGTCCACCTGGAAGTTTTGGTTAAAAAACCCCTCTGGTGCCATGTTGTCTCCTTTATATAAGGAAGCCATGATGGTATTGGTGCCCATCTTCCTATTATTTTGGTCCACCAGTCCAGGAATTTGGAACCAACTCTCCCTGGTTACACAAACTCCTGGTTCTACTGCTGGACTGCTTTCTAATACCTTTGGCCATTTCACCCAGGTCCCCACCATCATAACTACGCTTGCCCAGTTGGCCTGGTCAGTCCCTTATCCTGAGGGACTTTCATCCTCTCTGGAATTGGGATATAATGATCCCCCTTTCTCTGAATTAACCAACCCTCACCCTGCAATAGTCTCATGTTTCTCCCTTTCCTCCTTGCTCTGAGTTCCCATGTTGGATCCAGATATCCCTCCCACCCGGGATCGCTCTCTGTGGTTGCTTGCTGGGGCTTTGATTATGGCCCTGGATTCCTATTTCCCTCCCTTTTCTCAGTTAGTCTTTTTTAGGAGACCCCTTTGAGCAGCCATCCCAGTCTTGCACTGGATGGCATCCTGGTGATTGATCCCACCAGGATGGGAGCCAGACTTTGTTAGTCTAGCCTCCCTCTCTTACAAACTTGAGGGCAAACTGGCAGCCATCATATTCCGGAAGGGGGTGAACCCAGTCATTAAGGACCTGCTTAAACACCACCCTCCCAGTCTTGGCTTAGAAGAACTGGTCCCCCTGTACAAGGACCTCATCATGAACCAAGAGAGCACCAGGACAGCCCAGCATTGCCAGACCCAAACCCCCACACCTAACAGAGCGGGGATGACCTGTGAGGAACTCCAGAGACACTATAGAGAAGGACTCTTCTTCTACTGCCACTGTCATGGCCCTCCATGACATAGTGGCTTTTAAAAGTCACATTTGAAAGCTTGAATTGATAAAAGCTACTTCTTGCTGTCAGAAATCTACCTTGATGATCTCCCTGGGTACCCTAGATCAAAAGTTATGGCAATTTAAAGAGCTGAGTTCAAAAACCCTGTCAGCATGTCCCAAAATGGTTGCAAGATTGGATTTCAAATCAAGACAAGCAACAATTAGTAAGTGGGCAAATCCAACCATATCTCAGCTTCCAGTAATCAGTTTTGGGTGTTCTTATACTCAAATGAAAGCACCAGATGAGGAAATCCATCCAAAGTATTTTTAGATGACCAATTGAGGCAAAGTGCAAAGTTTGAATCTGGCCAAAGGAATATGATTAGAATCAGTCAGCTGATGTCTCAAACTTTTAGCATGACCCCCCCAGATAAAGAGACCAGGACCTTCAGTAATAATCTGGAAGAATCTCAAAGACCAATGCAAATGGTATAAAAAGAACATAGTTCTCTTTTTCCCTATTGTGATCTTTCTTGGTCTGAATAATAAATAAAGGACTTCTTTTAAACTATAGTTTAAATGGATCAGAGTTGGGAGCCCTTGGGCCCTGACAGCCACAAAGCATGGCACTTGACCAGAGCCTGCCCTAAGAAAACCCCTGCCCCGTTTCTTTGGCCCAAATAAACGCTTCCTCCCAGTCTTAAAAGTTTATCCTAGTATCAGTCAATGTCAAAGGAACACTCCAAAAACTGAAGGCATTCATTGACACTGGAGCAGACAAGAGCTTCATTGATGCTGACCTAGCTCAAGAATCAGGCATATTAGCATCTGAGAACTGCCTACAGATCATCATGAGAAATAACACAAAATATAAGGGTTACAAATGCAAACAAGAGCTGCCTCTGGTTATAGGAAATAATACATACCTGTTGTCTCTCATCCTGCTGAAAGGCCTACCGCACCCCCTCATCCTGGGAGATTTCCGGTCCAACAGACATGGCCTTGTCCTCAACTACCAAGAACAGAACATCACCTTGGGAGATAAAGGAAACCACAACACCATACCCTTTTGCATCAACCCAGAGGAATTCACCCAAGGACTTATGGCCATACAATTAGAACCTAGTGTGGGGGTCCTACCTGCTTCTCTAGAAAGATGAAATCACGTTTTCAGCAACAAAGCAGCAACCTGTCTCCCTGAACACACAAAGTATGACCACGCTATCAACCTCCTGCCTGGCACCAAGCCCAAACATGGCCCCATCTATAGCTGCAATCACAAAGAGCAGTTATCACTTAAAGCGTACATCAAAGACATGTCCAAGAAAGGCTTCATCTGTATGTCCAAGAGTCCTTTCTTGTCACCAATGCTGTTTGTGGGCAAGAAGGACAGCAGTATGTTTCTGTGCATTAACTACCAAAAGCTGAACAACATAACTATAAAGAACTGCTACCCTATCCCTAATTCCAATGACTTGTGTGATGTTTTGACAGGCGCTCAGGTATACTCCAAGATTGACCCCTGAGGCGTGTTCAATCAAATCCAAATCAAGGAAGGCAACAAGTATAAAACGGCATTCAAGACCAGGTATGGACTCTACAAATACCTGGTGATGCCGTTTGGACTATGTAACACCCTCAGCACCTTCCAGAGCATGATCAATACAGTCCTGGGCAAATTCCTTGACCAGTTCTGTATGGCCTACCTTTACAACATCATTATCTATAGTAAGACCCACAAAGAGCACCTACTCCACCTGGACCTAATCCTGAGCAAACTCTTACAAGCCAACCTACATGCAAAACTCAAGAAATGTGATTTTTTCCAGCCAGAGGTGAAATTCCTGGGCTATGTGGTGAAGGCTGGAGGATTTTCAATGGCTCAGGATAAGGTGGATGCTGTAACCTTCTGGCCTATTCCCACATGCTAAAAAGACGTCAGAAGCTTCCTGGGGTTAGCAAACTACTGCAGAGACTTTTAAAAAAGAAATTCCTCTATTACGCTGCCACTGACCAGGCTCTGCTTGGACAAGGTCCAGTTTTTCTGGACTGATGAATGCACTCTTCTGTTTGAAACCCTGAAGAAGGCCTTCACATCTGCCCCTGTCCTTTCCATGCCTGACCCATCTAAACCTTTTGTGCTTGAGACAGATGTGTCCAACTTTGCGGTGGGTAGGGTCCTTCTTCAGGAGGAAGGGGATAATATACTACATCCTGTAGCATATTACTCCAAGAAAATGCTGCCTGCCAAAAGAAACTACCCAATCTACAACAAGTATATGCTTTCAATAATGAAGACCCTGAAACATTGACACCAGTACCTATGTGGCACTGAATTTCCAGTAAAGGTCCTGACAGACCACAAGAACTTGGTTTACTTCTTCAAACCACGCCAGCTTAACCAACAACAAGCAAAATGGGCCTTAGAACTGGCTGACTACACCTTGACCATAGACTACAAGCCAGGAAAGCTGAACGTGGTACCTGACACCCTAAGTAGAAGAACTGATCTGATGCCTACGCACATAGAAACTTTTGACCACAACACCCAAGTCCTCTTGGACCCAGTCAGCCTAGGCATCCATCTGGAATTAATGAAAATCAGAGCCAGCAAACCAGAAATACTAAGAGCCCAAACACTCAAAAAATTCACCAAAATCATGATCTCTGACCTCTCTAAATCCTTGGATAGTTCCCACTACCAAAAAGGCTACTCATTGAAAGGAACAACGCTAATGCTCCACAACAGGATCTTTGTACCAGAAGGAAACATCAGAACCAATGTCTTTAGAGACTACCACAATTCTGAGATGGCTGGACACCCAGGGCAACTCAAGACCCTCCAGAGCATCAGAAGAAACTTTTCTTGGCCAAAAATGGACAAAGAAGTAAGCACTTACCTTAAAGGATATGAGACTTGTGAACAGACAAAAACTTGCAGAAACACACCTGAAGGGCTGCTAAGACCCTTGGATATACCACATGAACCCTGGAGATCTGTTTCCATGGACTACATTATGGAACTGCCCCCATCCCTCTCCTTTAATGCAATCCTGGTCATGGTAGACTGCTTCATCAAGATGGCATACTTTTTACCAACCACCACCCATTGCATGACAGCCAAGACAGCTTAACACTTTCATGACTGCATCCTCACTCAACACGGAACACCTGAGGAAATCATTACAGACAGAGGACTCCAGTTCACTTCAAACTACTGGACACAGGGGATGAAAGACTTGTGAATCAAGCGCTGTGTATCTACCTCTTACCACCCACAGACAGACAGCCAAACTGAAATAGTGAACCAGATTCTTGAACAATACCTTCAATGTTATGCCAACACTGATCAGGATAATTGGGCCAAAATGCTCCCCATGGCCCAGTTTGCCTACAATAGTAAAGACCACACCTCCACTAGTATGTCCCCGTTTAAAGCCAACTATGGGTTTGATCCCACCTGGGATCCCAAGATTGGCAAGAAGGAAATCAACACTACTGGACGCTCCTGGATTGAAAAGATTCTTGACACACAAAAAACATGCTTAAACAACCTGAACTGTGCAGTGCAAACATACAAAGCCTTTGCTGACCGCAAAAAAACCTTGGGCTAACCCTTGCAAGTTGGAGATAAAAAATACCTGGACTCCCAGAATGGACCCCTACATGTGCCCTGTAGGGAGTTAGCTCACAGAAGAAGTGGGCCCCACAAGATCACCAAACTAGTTGGAAAAGTTGCCTTCAAACTGGACCTATCCCCTACTGGAAGATTCATGATGTGTTTCACTGCTCCCTGTTGTTTAAAAAAGATGGGAACTTGCTCCCCCACCAACAGCTCAAGACAGCTCTCCCACCCATCCAACCAGGCCGCTTTGGGGAATATGAAGTTGAATACATACACAGCAACAGAACCCAATACCAAAAACCCACAATACTACGTCAAATGGAAAGGATACCTGCTAGAAGAAAGTACTTGGTAACCGCTGAGCAACCTGGCCAATGCCCAAGAAGCTGTCCAAAATGATCTGAACAAGAAGAACCGGGAGGGAGGGCCCTTGCAGGAAGAAGGGGATGGTATCAGGATTGAAAATTATTTCCCCTTGGAAACCTGGGCCCAAGAGTGGGATTCAAACCCTGACCCTGAATTTCTGTGGGCCGCCGGCTCAATGGGCCAAGGGACTGCCCACTCGCGTTTTATTGGGACTGAGCATCTGCAAGCTGAAGCTCCTGCTAAGTCCCAAAGTCAGAATACCAGTGCAGGCTTGACCATGGTAGTGCCTGAGGAGGAGCTTCTTAAATTGCCTAATTAAGGCAGGGAAAGTTCCTCTGTGAACTTCATGAACTTGAAGTCCTCTCAAATAACCAATCAAATTCAGTTGCCAAAGGAAAACACAGGCTTTAGGCCCAACCCTGTGACCACAGCCTGAAATCAAGAAAATCAAGTGACTGATTTGGACATTCCAATCAATGAGAGAACACCCAGCTGAAGTGTCATTTTGCTGCTCCTTCACCCGGGCTCCTGGCCACCTGCCCGCATTTTTCCCAATATTTTGATGAAGCCCTTATAGAAAATACTAAGTTTGAAGGCGGGATGCTATATATGCCTATAGATTCTGTGCTCAAACCTTATTGCCATTTTTAAATAAAGGTTATGTTATTTTAGCTAACATAGCTAGTGCCTTATTTTGTATTTGCCATCTATCAATTCAGTACAAGATCTCCTGGCCCTCCTGTCCCTCCACCCACAGATTTCTGTCCTCCAGGTGTACCCTTTGGCCCCGTCCACTTCACTGAATACCCTTTGAAACCTGTGTATAAGGACTACACCCCAGAAAAGATGCTAGAACTCAATCCTTTGGTCCACATACAATCTGCAGTTAGATACAATTGTCAAGGCCCGTGGATATTCTCAACACCCAAACTGTTTAGAGGAAAATTCAACTATATTCCTGTTTACAAGCTCCACATGGAACTGCCTGTGACCCCCAAGCCTATGCCCACCTCCTCACCTGACCTCCCAATTGACCACACTGGCAAGCTGTTTGGGATTGTGTACATCACTCTCACATGGGTGATTGATACTATAATTGCAGCTGCCAGCCTGTGGTCCTGGATGGGAAAGTCCTTCTCCTACCTTTTTAAGTTAGCTCCTCTCTTGTGGTGTACTTTACCTGCAAAAAATCTGACCCAAGTTATCCCTGAAAATGACGGGCTGGCCACCCAAGACTGGATCCCTGACACATTTTTTATGCTTTCATCACTTTGTGGTATAGGCTTTGGAGGTTGGTTCTTGGTCTAAGTTAATGTGCCTCATGATTTGTGTCTTGAGGGCTTTGTAGTACATAGGGTGTGTTGTAGGATTATCAAAGGCTATTTCTAAAGAGACGCATAGGCGCAGCTCCTCATAGGCACTTGTTAATTCTTTCACAATACCAGTTTTTGTTAGGTTTTTTACTTGGAAGATAATCATGAGGGCAGTGTCCTTTATAACAAATCTAATCAAGAAGTCTTGCTTGAAGATCTCCCAGACCTTTTCTGTATGATCCTCATGCCTCTTATTTCATCAAGTGCCTGCATCATTGGTCAGACAAATGGAGATCTCCATAATCCAGAAGCAGGTTGGGTACTCCATTTGTATCAATTTGTTCTGTGTGGACTGAATCCATGCCATGGTGTTGTTGTTGGCTCCTGAAAATGAATCCAAGGTTGCACCACAAAGTTACAGGGCAATGTGAGCTGGCATGATGCTCTCATTATTAGCTCAAGGAGTAGAGGGAGGCCGGAAAAATTATTGTGCTGACAAGGAATTGAATGTAGGGACCAGAATTCACATGTTTCAATAAAGGACTTGTCCTTCTGGTATTTTGGTTCCCAGCACATAGTACATCCAGTCCAAGGGGAGCCCAGACATGATTCTTTTGTATATTTGTTGACTGCAGTGGGTACAGGCAACAGGTGGAATTTTGAAAAGGAAGGTAGGATGGGAAACCTACCTGTGCTAGCAATGTTGTAACTGTGCTGTATTAGCAGAGTTGCACAGGGAAAAATGATTGGAAGCTAGATAATTATCTTTATTGATATATGGGAATTATATTTGGGGTGAATCATTATAAGAGAAACAAGATTGTGATGATCAATCAGTTGGATTAGGCAGGGGGTGGTGTGATCCTTGTAATGAGTGAAGTGCTAAATCAAGCCATCCATCATACTGGGATTAACACTGGTTCTTGTTGCTGGATTTAGTAATTTGGGTTGACTTCTGCATTTGGCTACAGGTCATGGGTAATTTGGTTTGCAGGACACAGATCCTCTTGAGCAGAACCTTGCCAGAGGGTCAACCCTGCAGTTTTGACACTTAGTTAAGTTACAATAACTGGTAAAAAAATTATGTATATAAAATAATTGAAAAGGCCCAATTTAATAAGAGTGCTACCAATAACATACACCAATTTTGATTAAAAAATACAACTCAATAAATGTCATGAATGGCATTTTAATACTTGTATTAAAAACCTGGGAATTGAAATCCGGGTCTCAGGGAAAGCCTTATGTTAAGCAGAGTGGACAGGAAACTGCCCAACTGCCAGTTGGGTCAAACCCTGGACCACCAGAGATAGATGACCCCAACCAAGAGGAACAGAAACCTTCCAACCTGCCAAGTGTTAATACCAGAGGTTTGAAACCAACATTGGAGACCCTGGAATCAAACCCCAAACCTCCAAAGACTACTTGAGTCCCACAAAATGGACTGGAACCCGCCAATTTGTTAAATTGCAAACCCAAGTTGATGAGTTATTCCAAGACCTGCCAGGCTCCCAAGGACAATTCCCAAATGATCACCAGATTGCTGCCAACCTTGCGCCACCAAAGATCCAGATCTATGAAGAGGTTGTAGCTTGCCTTAAGGAGGTTAAAAAAAACCTACTGTTAACTCTGCCAATGACCACCAGCAGCTGCCAGTCTTCTGTTCAGAATGGGTAGTACAATTGAACTACTCAGGTGACGTGATGAACAGTAGTGGAAGAACAAAGCATTTCCACTTCTGTTCACCAGAGCAGGCACAACCTGAACCTGCCGCCCTTAAGACTCTAAGCCAAGATCCATGCCTGCCAGTGCCTTGTCTGCAAACCTGAACCCTGCAAAAATCAAAGAAGCAAAAACCCATGGTATAAAAGCCCTGGCGGTATGGTGATGACCACATTGTCATTTTTGATAATAAAGTTTTATGAACCTTTGGTTTGAACAAATATTACCTTATCTAGTCTTAGTGATCTTGCATCTTAACTCTGGACAAGTAGACCATCAGGCAACCACCCCCTCTGGAGACCAATATGCCAAACCGCCCCAGGCATTATACCGTCCCCCAGGAGCCCCCTTTGGACCTGTGCACTTTACTGAATACCCGCCCAACCCAGCCTATTTGGAGTACAACTTGGAAACCATCCTCAGTGCTGACCCATTGGCAAGGACTAGAAGTACCAAATACATAGGACACAAAGGAAAGAGGATCAAGATACTGTCCTTATTGTTCAAGGACAAGTACAACTACCTACCAGCGTACTTTGTTCCCATGACTCCACCATTAACCCCAAGACCAGACTGCCCACTGAAACCTACTGCCGCAGCTGAGACCACCTCTACCCAACTGTTTGGAGTACTCTACATTACTTTGAGAGGATTGGTGGATTCCATGGTCCCCAACTCCGGACCCTGGTCCTTACTTGGGCAATCTGTATCTTACATTATCAAGTTAGCACCCATTCTATGATGCCTTACCCGCCAGCTTGGCCGCACCTCACCCCAAGCTGCCCAATGCCTCTACCTACACCTGGCTTCCTGACAATAAGAGAAAGCTATATTTTAGTCAATTTTATTGTTAAGTATGTTAAGTTGGTGAATAGTAGGCATCTATATTTCAGCTGCCATATAATAAAAATGTGTGATTATTCAATAACACTATAATTTCTAAACAAATCAGCATGAATCCACAATAAATCCTTTAAATTCCTGCTTGATACACCCATCAATTAAATTTATTTCAAATTCACCTCAATTATGATTTGAAATTTGGTTTTATATTTAACAAACCTGAAATTTCATGTTCATTAATTATTTCATTTATCTACAATTTGTTGGACCTACAGAAAATACCAAATCATAAATTAGAATCCCATATTTCTGGTTCATGCATCCCACATTCTCTTGACAAGCTTATTCTTAAGTTAGTTGAAATCTTTGCAGTAGGTATTTGAAATTTGCAAGTTTAAAAATCAAATGATGTCAAATTAAGTAAATGATCTTATTCAATATGTCAAGTTTATACTTCTGGGAAGTATAATAAACAAAATAAAGGGGAAGATTAAGAAGAGAATGATACTTTATTAAATATGAATATAGGCTAATATATAGTATCATGACAAGCCACATGTTGTCTATGTACGTCATGGAGGTCATGGGGTTTATCTGAGTAATGTTCCTCTTGAGTCATAAGGCTTAATCAAGTTGTGTTCCATTTAGGACCTGGATTGAGTGATCCCTGTCATAGATGGTTAATTGATAATGGTGCCACTGTTTTATTGACTGGGCAGTGAACCACTCAGTGAGCCGCTTGGTGATTTACTCAGGGCGTTAATTCCCCAAGAGGGAGTAATTGAAGATGTTGTAACATCCCCCCTGGGGTGCTGGAAGGCAGAGCCTTGGGAATCTTCTTGAGGGTATCTGGTATACAGGCTTGGTACTGATCCAGTTTGGCATTAGGGACAGGGAGTCTTGAATTTTGTTGGACTGCTCTTGCCTTACACAACCAAAGTCAATCATGATGCATATGTTTTAGTTCAGTTTGATCTCCAATCCCTTTGATGTGTAATACCCAGTTACAGTAGGTACCACTTGCAGGATGTAGGGCAGCAGGTTGGTGAACTTAAGCCCAGTCAAGGTGGTAACAATAGGATACACAGTCATTAGCCAGCAGAAGACCTTTGCATGCACGTTGTATCTCCCAAAGCTCCTGGCAAAGTAGGTTAGGATGTAGTACCTGGACGTGTACATTGCAATAGAGAGTTTAGAATGTGGATATACCAGGAGAGGCCAGGGTCCAGGCTGGGATGAGTTCAGTTGACCAGGGTTGTATTGGGGTCATGACCTAGTTCATCAGGGGAGGGCCCAAAGAACTCTGAACCTTGTTGGTAGCCTCCAATCCCAAGGCAAGCTATGAGCACAGCTGTGAAGATGAGGTGGTTTATCTTCCTTGGATTGGAGGGTTGGCAGGGGCTGATTGATGGTTTAACTTTTAGTTGTAAGTTGAATTTCACTTAATTGAGGGTATTAATCTCAATAATAGCACAAGCTATTACTGAGGTGGGGTCCTTTATTTATAGTCCTTTCCCCTGTGCAAAGATTTGCTATTGGGAAGGAAAAACAGGGGATGGGAGATCCCAGAAGTTTGGAAGGTAGGAATGGCAATTGGGGCTTGGGAAGATGGTCAAATTCTGGTTCTCCTATTATCTGTGGCTGGTTGAGAAATTCTTGGGATGAACCAATAGTTTCATGTTGTCCTGGTTTTAGGTGAAGGCTGGGAGTCAACCCCTCTTCAGAGTGTTTTTGGTGTCAAGAATATTGTTTTGAATGGAGTTTGGCCTTGTCCATGTGGTCAGTGAATTAGCACCTGATTGGTTGGTGGCAAACTTATTTTTAAAATCTGAAATTTTATTCCTGCCCTCTTCTGGAGGGGGAATTTTATCCTTGGAAGTTTTCCCTGTTGCCAGGGACTTATTTGATTGGCTGCACCCCAGGGGAATTTTATCCTTGGAAGTTTTCCCTGTTGTCAGGGACTTATTTGATTGGCTGCACCCCAGGGGAATTTTTGATTGGCTGCAGGGTGGGCCCTGGGACCCAGATGGGTGGCAGGCATCCAGGTGGGTGGCAGGGCCCGGGCTGGCAGCTGGGGGGGGCTGGTGGGAGGCAAGCAAGCAGGTGGGGGACTGGCGGGCTCGCGGGTGCCTGGCGGGGTGGCAGGAGGCTGGCAGGCGGGTGGGAGACTGGCAGGGGGCTGATAGGCGGGTGGGGGGCTGGCAGCAAGCCTCGCTGGCGCCTGCCTGGGTGAGCTGGTGGCAGGCAGGGGGCTTTTGGGTTCCTGGCTGGGTGGCAGGAGGCTAGCAGGCAGGTGGGGGACTGGCAGCGGGCCCGCTGGTGCCTGCCTGGGCGGGCGGGCAGCTGGCAGAGGGCTTGCGGGTGGCTGACTGGGTGCTGGCGGGCGTGGCAGGCGTCTGCGCGGCGGCGGCAGGCACCTGCCTGGATGATAAATTAGTTTGGCACTCTCCAAGCTCTGTTTTCTCTTACATTTTAATTTTATTTTTCCCTAATAGGGGGAATCCCTATCAAATTTTGCCCCTAAAATTGGGGCTTCAGCTATTTTTTCCCAAGTTTTCCTCTCAGTCAGTATTAGATTTATGTCAGGAATATTCCTGACAGATGAGGTAGGTGTTATTGGGCTTCACTTCCATGACAATGCCTGGTCCGCGTAACCCTGGGTCTAATTTGTGTTGGTTGTGATTGACAACCCAGATCTTGTCTCCGACTTGGAACCTTTCTTGTTGCAACGGTATTGCTTCCTGCTGAACCCTTTGTTGTTCCATCACCTCTTGGTCCTTTCTGGCTTGTAGTACTTTTGGGTCATTGCTGTCTGGTGTCTTCTTTGGAAGTGGCAGCCGTGGTCCCGTGGTTGTACTGACAAGTGAAGGTTTCTGGCCATAGACAAGTTCATAAGGGCTTTTGCCTGTATTGCAGTTGACACGTGTTCTGCAGACCATAAGGGCAGTTGGTAGCATGTCAACCCAGGCTTTTGAATTGTTGGCAGATAACCTACTGAGGGCTTCCACTAGAGAGCTGTTTAGTTGTTCTACATGTCCATTTGCTTGTAGGTGATATGGGCTGGCTGTGACGTGTTTTATTCCATTTTTGGCAAGATAGATGTTGGTGTCAATAGCTTTGAGTTCAGTACCTCCATATGTGATTTAGAGGCCAGGCTTTCCAAACTTAGCTATGATCTCCTTGCCAATGAATTGTCTTACGTCATTGCCTTTATGCTCTTTTGTGGCTTGTGCTACGGGCCATCTGGTTGCATAGTCAATGGCTATGACAATGTACTTCTTGCCTTTGCTTTCACCAGGCATAGGTCCCACAATATCCAACAAACATACCTTGAAGGTTTGTGTGATAGATACAGGTACTACTGAATTGGATGGAGCTTTAGTTTGGGCGTACTTTTCACAGACCTCACATTGTTCCTGTACTTCTCTGATATCATCTAGCATGTTGGGCCACCATTAGCGGTCTTGAGATATTCATGCAAGTTTCTGCTACGGTTGTGTCCCAAGTCTCTGTGATAAAGGAGGATTGTGTCAATCTTTTGTGTTGACAGAACGTAGGGCACAGTGTCACCATTTGGAAGGATTCAGTGGAGGGTACTGTGGGGTTCCTGGTCACCAGTCCCCAAAGTGTGTCCTGGGTTGTAGCCAGGGACCGGCTTGGAGGAGTTGTCATTCTCCAACAGTGGTGAATGATTGATTAGGAGCTTATACTTGGCTTGCATAAGAGCAAACTCCTCCAGTACCTTCCCAATCACTAGGCAAGCGTCTCCACCATACACTTGTACTTCAGCAGGCGCCAGCCCTTCTGTAGGCTGATACCAATCCTGTAATAGTCTTACAAAATCTCCCCCAATGAACTCTCTTCCTCTATTTGTCATTTCCAAATGCCTTGTCACCTTCTCCCACTCCTCCTGAGCATACTTACTAGAGGCAAACTTCCTGCACCCTAGGCAATAGGATTCCTTGTCCCCTGGGCTAGGATAGAAAATGTGGGGTAATCGACTCATGGGACTTATTCTTTCTTAATGTGGGAAATCTGGATAGGGGTTAAAATAGGTGCTTTATTCACAATCAGAAGGAAGATCCCCCTAGAAACCTTCTGATATATGACCTTGGGATAGGGAATAATAAGGGGTTTGTGCCAATACTTGGAGTCCTTCAACAATCTCTTGGACTCCTTGTACTTGGTCTTTGGCTCCTACTCCTTGGTCTTGGGCTCCTGTGTTCTAATCTTGGGCTCCTGCAATCTGTTCCAG
Organism: Entomophthora muscae; assembly: GCA_014839935.2. Taxonomy (NCBI): domain Eukaryota; kingdom Fungi; phylum Entomophthoromycota; class Entomophthoromycetes; order Entomophthorales; family Entomophthoraceae; genus Entomophthora; species Entomophthora muscae. Next base: position 2,088 of record QTSX02003933.1, on the reverse strand, counting down.
CTCTGGCTTCCTACTCTTGGTCTTTGGCTCCTTATGTAGCTCTTGTGGCCTTTTTAATCTACTTGATCCAGTCCCTGAAGAGTCTCAGATAGCTCCCCCTTTTATAGCCCCTTGTTTCAGACCAAAAACCTCTCTTAGAACTCTGGTTCTTCAAAGCTTAAACTATTCTGTTTTTCTTCTTCTATAATATATTAAACCTTCAAACTTACTTCAACCAATGAAAGCCCTGAATTTTCTGTTTCTTCTCCTCATTTTTTAGGCTTTAACCCTTAAGTTAAAGCCCTTAAAACACTGATCAAATAGACTCCGGCTTGCAGCCAATCACACACCTTGATTCACTGGTTTTGCCAAAAAGGTTTCCCCAGATGACCTGTCCTTGACCCTGGTTCAAACTTGAGGCTGTCTTGCTCCGGGTAAACAACTGCTCTGTGTTTTGAACGGTTTTGCCGTACTTTCTATAACATTTCCCTGGAAAATCTTGAGCGCTTCCACATATATTTTACTTAGGTGATTTCTGACCCCTCAATTTTTCAATGTTTCTCTGTGTTTCTCTGTGTTTCTTTCAACGTTTTGCAACTTTGAACCTGCTTGTGGCTTGTCCTTTTGCCTCTCCTAGTCATTCTTGGCAAAATTTGCTCTTTTGCCCTTACAGTTTTTCTGTTCTTCTTCCAGCTTCTTTCTGGCCTATTTCCTCTTCAATCCTTCTTTTTAAAATCATATATAGTTCTAACCAACTATATGTTATTTTTCCTTCTCCTTTTTTTATTATATGATTTTAATCCTTTTTTAATCATAATCAGGCAGTATTTAATTATTCTTTACCTGCTTCTTTTTATCTATATTTCCTCTCAAAAGTCACCAAAATCAGCTCTTCCAGCCTCTGCATCCAGTCTAGCTAGTTCATCCTCTCAGCTCTTCAGTTCTTCAACACCAACTTCTGGTCCTTTGACCATCCTGCTTTTTGATCAGCTAGTCCTGCATCCAAAATCTTCCTGTCCTTCAACTTCTCCTCAACCAATTCCTCAACAAATCCTTACTAGGAACCTCCTTTGTTCCTTCTACACACTGAACCATATTGGTTCCCAAAATTCAATATGAATTATCAGTCCATCAACTAGCCTTCACTGTGATCAAACAGTCCCTCCTGCTAGTTTTCTCTGTTAATCCCGTGAACCACCTTGGTTCTTTATCTCAGTCCCCATTACCAGAACTTGTAGACCCAGGCATGAGTCTAGATTGAACTGGTGTTTGACTGGGCCCTCACAAGTGGCAATCCACTTAGGCCATTCAACCATAGATCAATATCTATGCATTGTTTTTACTCACCCAGGTGATTAAGTCTGGGCTTTCAGTTGCAGAGTAATCAGTTCTACTTCTCAGAGGCCTGATCACACCAAGTTCTGCAGCTTGCTTCCCCAAGCAAACCACCTTGATGACACCTCTGAGCAAATTCATGCCCTTCAATGCTCACTTTGGGTTCCCCCCAAAGCTCCCATGGGGACATAAACAAGGACACCCTACCAGTCTGTTAGGTAGGGTGCTTGCTCACAGACCTCCTGTAAGCGTATCAGGGTATGTAGAGCCCTCAGAGCTCTTCCCCTCCCTGGCAGCCCGCCTTACCCGCCAGGGGTCCAAAACCTTCTCCACCTCAAGCAGACAAAGTTCCCTGCTAGCTATCTCATTCTTCACCCTTTTGCAGCCACAGTTCCCTGCTGGGTAAGAACAACTGACCAGCCCCTAACAGCCAATGGTCCCTGCTGGGCTGGTCAACACTTGCCTCTAGTAGTACCTTGTTACCTAATAGGCAGGCCTTACCTTCCCTAGTAGCCAATGCTCCCTACTAGGCCTATACCTGTCTTAAAACCACAGCACACTATCAATTCTCAGTATTGCGTCTTTATTTGAAGCCAAATCAACCCTTGCCTGCAAAACAGCACACATGTGGATCACCACAGGTACCATATATGTTTTTGAACAAATGTTTGTTCTTAAGGACTTTCTTTTGGATATCCATTGGTGTACCAGGTGGGAACCCTTCCTGGAGATTCCCCATGATTAACATGGGCCATTTGGGGTTGCCATCAGTGT
>QTSX02003932.1:0-36715 GCA_014839935.2 Entomophthora muscae | reverse complement strand
CATCTTGCACATGACCAACCCCTAGGTTTGATCTAACTAAATCCCTGCCACAGTCAAGTCTATATAAGTCTAAAGTATTATTCAATAAAATATACTTCTCTTCTTTCTTAATTCCATATTTGAAGCTTCCCCAAAAGGCACTTCTTATCACTATTGAATCTAAGTTAACAAGTTTAGCATATCTGATGGAGACATCACCAACTGCATGCATTCTTGATTGACTGCTCTTCCAACAGTTTTTGCTCTCATCACCACTAAACACACCAGTGGTCTTTAAAATTCTACCTTAGCCAAAAACTAGATACACCTGCTTCTTCTGCTCTTGCAGATCCAGGAATGGGTCTGTTTCTTCTCTTGTGTCTGTTTCTTCTGCTATTTGATGTCCTTCTGCCAAACAGGTTAAGATATCACTTCTGAAGAACCTCACAAAGGTTTCTTATTAACAGAAATTTGGTTTTTTAACCCTCTGGTTTTAAATTCATTTTACTTCATTTTTTATATCACAAGCTATATTTAAGAAATCTTGATTCCCTTTTTATCATTTTTCCAATAATAAATATCATCTTTCTATTTCATCTTGCTCACACCTATCTTTGAATTCCTTTTTGAAGCTATGAAGGGAAATTATTTCATGTTCTGGTTTCTAGTTCTTTTCCTGTCTGTGGTAATTTCTCTGGAAGGTCCAACCTGCACCACAGACTGGCGTAACTCCCTCACCTGATGACTTCCACCAGGAGGAGTCCTTGGCTAATGGATGGTTTATATATCCCTCAGGACACTGGGGAAGAAAGTTCCATTATAGCCACTCCACAACACCACCTCCACCAGCCAAAGCTTCCTGGGTTAGTCCCAATGCATCTTTCTACTTGTTGATGTACTTGGTAGAGTATTACCTATTGGGAAGGTTCAGCTATATGATGGGAAGGTTTGCATACCTAGGACATTTCAGACACCCTGCTATGGTTATAATTCCTATTGGTTCAGTTATTACATGACTTAACTTAGGGGGCCTTGGCTCACAAGATTGGGGTCTTGTTCCCTTTTAAGTGAGTCCCCGACACTATCAAAGTTGATGTAGAATGCTTCAGAATTTGGCTGGACTAATTTTGTTTTAGATATGATGCGCTTTTGTTTGCTGTCTCATTTTCAGGATTATGTATTTTACTTTGATTTTAATGTGTGATTGACTATTTTGTAATACATGCCTAGATAAATAGAACTTTTATTGAGCAACATGACCTTTACCCAAAACCAGTTGAAATTTGTTTAGTGACTAACACATTTTTTCTGAACTGAACCATTTTTGTGTATCTTAACAGGTTAGAAAACTATTTTAATATTAAATTGTGTCAAAATAATCACATTTTTGCTATGCTTTTGGAATTACACCTCAATGATCTAAGAAAAATAGGAATTAAGCTCAATTAATTAGAAAATTCTTTAGTATAATTTGCCTTTCTGGCCAATGGTGACAATGCTATAAAATTGTTGACATAGCCACTGTCAACATGGGTTATGTTCCCTATTTTATTATCTTATTTCAAGTATTTGACGTTCAATACAATATTGCTCTACACTATTGACATAAGAAGTGATTATTGATTTATGAATGTCACTCGATTAAAAAGGTACATAGTAGGTTTAATAGAGCCTTTATGAATATTTAAAAACATTTAAGCTTTCAAATAATTCAGTTTTTTCTATATTAGAACTGAAAATGCAACTTTAAACTAAAGATAAATAATAAGATCTCCTGTTTTTAGCTAGAGTAGATATTAACCCAATATTATCTGAAAAGATTATACTTATTAAAAATATGCCAAATTATATAACCTACAATATTAAAAATATATAGAATTTGGCAATATTATAAAAATCAATTGACTTAAACTTCACACACAGCTTTGTTTGGGATATTGTATTTTCACATAACTTATTTCAATTATTGAATTAAAATGTGGTAATTTTTTTATAAAAAAAAGGCAAAAAGGTATACCAATACATAGTAAGTAATATGTTTTGAATATATACTCAAATGATTGATTAATAAAACAACATATCTAGTAAACTAATATTAAGCTCATGTAAATTAAAAACAAATAGTATAACTTTTGAAAATGTTTTTTATTTTTCATCAATTCAAACTAAAATTCAAATGATAACTTCATTGATGAACTGCAATTGTTGCTGCCAATAGAAATCTACAAATCAATTGGTTTTTAGCTAAAAGCTAATTAAAATATTAATTATAGATAAAATATATCATCATTTAGAAGCAAAAAAAGCACAGTGGCGCAGGGGAAGCGCGCGGGGCTCATAACCCCGAGGTCGTAGGATCGAAACCTACCTGTGCTATCATTTTTTCCCTTTTTAATTTTAGTTTTTGCTAACTCTAAAACCAATTGATAAAGATGTGAAAAGAGTATAATCTTTTGCAATAATAAATGGTTTTTATATTTATTGGTTTATTCCAAATTATATCATCAATAGTAAAATATATTATTATATGACTGAATTAAGAATATATTTAACTATTTGGTCAAAATAAAAAATTTGGTGATGGTAAAAACAATAATAAAAGTTTTATAGTTTAAGAAATTCAACAAATTTATTGGGGTTTAGAAAATGAATATTCAATACAGGAAACCAAATTTTCTCTTTTAGTACTACCACAAATTTTCATTTTGCCTCTTATAAAATGGAGCAGTTCAAATTCAGAGTAAAAATGTCTTTGCTAAGTTTTCTTTATTATGTAAATTTAAAGTATAACCCCATATAAATCCCCATGTTGTCTTCAATGCCCCTATGTAATCGAATCTATAACCAATACTATAGTGATATATTTATTTCCAAAACATATTTATAATATTTTATTAATTCCAACAAGCTATTTTTTGGGCCATCTAATTCCAGTTAAATGATTCCTGCAACCAATTTGTCCAGGTATTGATAGGGATTTCAAATGCCTTACTAGTAACACTATTAATCCCTATCCCATTTATAATACTTCATACACTACTTTTTGTGAATTTAACTGCTTTATATTATAATATTTTGCCTCTTGCAGCTGTTGAGACTGACACATAAAATCCAGGTTAAAGAAAACTGAAGTTCATATAAAGAAAATACCATATTAAACATATTTACTCCAAATCAACATAAATCCAGTATTTGATGAGCAAACCAAATCACCCATACAGCGTTCATATCAGACACAAAATACATCATAAGCGCACAGTAATATTGAGATCTCAAAACACAAACAAATTAAATCCCACACATCCGATTTGCCATTATGTTTACTATGTTTTGAGATAGGCACACAAACATTGTGCATTGTAACACAAAACTCTTACACAAAAATTATAGTAACATCAAATCAAATTTATATCACACATAAAAAATTCCTCAAACAAGGAAAGGCAACACTATCTCAGTACTAAGCTGTCTAATTAATTACATGGAACCGAAACAAATACTAGATGAAAATATTTCACAAAAAATTAAATAATTTTTTGAAGGGACAAAAAGTATCAAAAACAGGGAAAATTAAATCAAATATAGAAACCTAATGCATATTGTCAATTATATACTGAGAAGTATATAAAACAAAATAAAGGGGAAATTAAGAAGAGAATGATACTTTATTGATATGAATATTGAGGATTATATATTATCATTGGAAGTCACATGCTGTCCATGTACATTATGGTAGTCATGGGGCTTGTCCAGGTAATGTTTTATTTAGGACTCAAAAGGTTTGATCACTGTATAAGATAGACAGCTGATAAGAGTGCCACCAACTTAATTATTAATCGTGAAATCATTCAGGGAATTAGTTCCCAAGAGAGAGTAATTGTAAATGTTGCAACAATATAAACAATAATATTGCAAAATGAGTAACAATTTGGTATCCAAAAGACATAAAGTCCAAAATAGTGTAAAACAAAATAGTAATTTTTATTTTCTCTTTTTATGGAAAACTCTACACAACTCAAACAAATGCTGTACTCAGCAGAGAGCACTTAGGCTGAGGGTGCCCAAGAAGATTTATCAACAGAGCCTCTGTATGTAAGGATAATGAAGAAGTCAATAGCTGTAAGCAAAAAAGATAATGTGGGAACTTAAAATCAGAGTCAATATGTTTATACTGGAAGAGTAGAGAAAATCAATCCTAAAGTATCAAAGTTGTTGTAACATCCACAATTACCCCCTCTCAGGGAATTAATTACCCAAATAATCATTAAGTCAGTGACACTGTTATAATTTGGCCATCTATTATGGGGTTCAAACATTTTGAATCATAAGCAGAACATAACTTGGACAAGCCTTGTGACTTAAGAGGAACAATCACTTGGATAAGCCCTATTACCGCCATGACATACATGGAAAGTATGTGGATTCTCATGATACTATGTAATACCCTATATTCATATCCAATAGAGTATCATTTTCTTCTTAATTTCCCCCTTTATCTTGTTTATTATACTTCACAGAAGTATATACTTGACAAAGTTTACAATAAACACTCAAAAGATTATCACATCCATAACTGTAAATAACAAATCAGCTGCAAAAATTTCTCTTGTATACTCACCTTAATACAGCAGAGATGCACCTAGTGCAAGTATGTTTAAGAAGTGTGAGGTTATAATTAACACTAGATGTAACATTCATGTAAATGAAGGGAATATAGAGAAAGAGAAAGAATTACACCACACTTTAAAGGGGAAGAAGATGTTGAAGAATGTATCAAATACTACACCCAGGTGTCAATGCCCAATGTTGTCATGAATGTCCTTTCCTCCTATTTCAAAACCCAAAGTGCAGAGCAGGAATCAAATACTGGGAAACTCAGACTGCAGGCCACCAGACCTAAGGACAAGACACACACCTGCCTGTGTTTTTTTGGGATTAAATATTCTCAGATTTGATCCAACAATGTCCCTGCTTGCAAAGAATCCCCCCACAAATACCACCAAAGTTGCCTCAAAGGAATCATGCAGCCAATATCCCAATGCAGAGGAGGAGTCCCCAACCATTGACTTGGAGATTCTTAAATCATATAAGGCAGCCAATGAAACCAACACTGGGATCCTCAGGCCTTTCATCACTGAAGAAAATAACAGCTACTATGTCACTCACAAGAATAGCGCTCCATAACAGAAGAGTCAAACAAACATTCTACTTGAACCTTCCATTAAAAGCCCAAATTGCCTCAGTGCCATTTTGCCACCCAAAAATCCAGGCAGCCTACCCATCCAGATCCCAAATACCCAATACTATGATTCTCAATCTCTTGTATCAAAGTCTGTTAATATAGGACTAGAAATAACACACTGAGAGCTGTGTTGCAGGCAAGGGCTAGGATTGACTCAATAAATATTGGTTATCTGAGAAAAGTAAAGGTTTGCTGTTTCATTGATTTACATAGCCTTGGTGATTGGTGTTGGTTTGCTATGCCTTGGGGTGTTAGTAAAGGGCCCCTTACTAGTACTTTGAAAGGATATGATGATACCCTGTGATGTTTATACAAAGGGGTATATGAATCCTTAGCCCAGCTGGGGTGAGAATAATCTGGGTTAGTTTTCCCAGGGAGAGGGATATAGCTTCTCTGTCTATTACTTATTTGTAGATTTAAGGAATTCTTAATTATTTTATGCAAGTATGTATTGCCCAGAACCATTAGCAGAGTGGCTTTTCAGAGATACAGATTTATAAAATAATAATTTTGAGGTATCTGGGAAGCAAAGTTGGTTACTTTGCAACTGAAAGCTCAAGCTAACCACTTGAGTGAGTAAAAAAGTAGTAGTGTATGTGTTTGCTTGCTTCTGATGACCTAAGTAGATGAAGCTTATGTGGTTCTAGTCTAGGTAAAACTCATGTGGAGACTTAATCCTAAGTCTGAGTGGTTTTAATGGCGGGGACTGTGATAATCCACATGTAAGGCTGTTGTTCAGGCAAGTTCAAGAGTTGGCCAAAATAAAGAGAAATTAAGCTGAACAAGGTAGATAGCTTTATATATTTAGGTTGAACTTTATTCCTTGGGGTGCCACTAGTATAGCACTCTATTGGTACCTGAGAAGGGTAAAGAAGATGTCCAGTGATTGTTATAATGAGACAGTGAAAACATCCCTAGACAAGCTAGGATGATAATACAGCTGGGGTTCTCTTGCAAGGAGAGAATGCTGAGGTAGCATTGCAATTCCAAAAGACCAACTGGGGTTAATAAAGCTGATGGCCCCTGGGATGATGGAGTATTGAAGCATCACTAAAATTCTGAAACTATCTGGGGTGTGAATACAACTGGGTTATTAATTCTCAAAAGTGTCTGAGAGTTTCTCATCCTATGCCTTATGTGTGAATTTAAGAGATAGTTTTACTACCACTGTTAAGCATAGAGAGTCTGGGGCCACCTGTAGGCGGCTGTGCAACCCAAGGGATGTGATATATAACTAGGAAGTAGAGTTAGCTACTATTTAAATTCCAAAAATAATCACTTGGGGGACAAAGAAGATAGATTGTAGAATTTAGAGACTGAATGATTGCCTCTGAAAGCCTTGATAGAAGACATCAATGATGGTTAACAAGAGAGAAGGCCTAGATGTAAGTCATCTATAGTGGTCCATAGATAGAATAAATATAAGGCCTTGGTGTAAGTCATCTATAGTGATCAATAGAGAGAAAGAAGAGAAGGACTAGGTGTAAGTCACCTAGGAATGTTTAGGAGCAAGAGAGACATGTTAAGAAAGAGAAGAAAATAAAAGAAAAAAAGAGGAATTAAGAAGATGAATATTAAAAGAAAAGAAATTAAAAGGAATAAAATATTAAGAGGGAAGTATTGAGAGAGACAGAGAAGAGAAAGAGAAAGAAATAATAAAATATAATTTTAATTTTTAAAGAAAGACTCAGGAAGCAGGGCAGAAGCAACTGGGAGCAGAACAGAGAAGCGTCAAAAGCAGGGAAATCATTTTACCATTTGCTATAGGACAGAGCAGGAGCAAGGCAATGGTTCTATCAATTTTTGCCATGTTTAGAAAACAAAAAAATAGCAGAGAAACATTGATTGAAACACAGGTTAACAAATTTCTTATGTTTTACATAAAGAAAACAAGCAAATCAAGACAGAAAAATGTTGAAGAAAATGTGGAAATTGTTTGGAACACAAAACACAGATTGTCAGAGTTTTGCTGTCAATTGTTGGTGCCCTATTAGAGCAAAAATCAAAATCAGGTAGAAAGGTGTCTTGATTTGGAGGAAATAAGGGAATCCAGCCATATTATTGGCCAGAAAAGAAGGCTTTTTTACAGAAAAATTTAATTGATAAAATAAAGAAAGGCTTAAATAATCAAGGACTATGGAAAATATAAGTCTTATGGGATTGAACAGAGTAAGTATAAAAGTCTAAATTATTATATAAAAGAAGAAAAGCAATGCTTAAAGCCTAAAAAAACAGCTCATAAGAGAATTATACTGAAGCAAGGAGCTATATAAGGGGTGATTAATTGAACTAGGAAGGAGAGAAGTCAAGACAGGACCCCAAGCATAGTAAGGCTAGAGCCAGAGCAAGGGCAGGGCCAAGAAAAAGAAAAAAGAAAAAGAACAAGAACAAGAGCAAAGAGAAGACCAGGACCAAGGACAAGAACAGAGCCCAGAACAAACTACACTGCAGAAGGTTTCTAAGGGGATCTTTCTTCTGTTTAAAAAAGCTATTAATGGCCCTTAAAATTTTTTTTTTCTCTTATTCCAGCATGGATAATTTTCCCCACATCTATTATCCTAACACAGGAGATAAAGATCTGTACAGAAATTACTGCAGGAAGTTTGCCAGAATCCAGAATCCTAAATCCTGAGGAAGAATGGGATAGACTGGTCAAAAAACCAAAGATGATAGCCAGAGACAGAGAGTTCTAGCAACTCTTTTGAGAGTTTTATAGTACCAATGAAGAAAGCACCCCAGCTGAGATCATGATGCAGACACCAGAATGCCAGTAGAAAACATCTTGGAAGAGCTCTTTATCTTTCAGAAAAAATAAATCTCCCTAGCCTTGGAACATGGTTGCTTGAAAAATAAAAGCCCCACCCAGTCAGCACCTGACTTTGAACCAGGACATGTTTTGGCGTTCTCAGAGCAAGAGTGTCGCAAAATTGAAGCTCTGCTTTATTTGCTTTTGAGTCAATGAGATTCACTTATTGATAAGATTTGACAATAGGCTCCAAAAGTCAATTTATACTATAAATTTCTATGCCATCATTGAGCTTAATTATTCAGGCTTATTATTGACCCATATGAGTTTAATAAACACAGCTTTTAACCTTACACTTAACATTTATACTTTGATATTGCCTTTATTTAGCAGTTGAAGCTGGTGTTTAGTAAGCTTTATATAGCCCTAGAATTATTAGTATATTTTAACTATACTTTATTTTAGATAAAATTTAGCTTCTATATTTAGAAAGTTTAGATAGCCCAAATTTACAAGATTAGCGCTCATGGCTTCTAAAAACCACAGCTTTCTCTCTTCCTACACCCATGGCCCTGTTTTTGTGGAGGGAGAGATGCCCCTGCCTATACCTGATGCTCCTTCTGCTCAACCTACTCCAGGATCAACCTTCACCCCTTCTTGCTCTCTATCTGGTAGACTCCATGGTCCTATGAGAGAGGGGTGCTAAACTAACTAAGTTTGGCTCCCATCCCGGAAAAACAAACCACCAGGATGCCACCCAGTGGAGTACTGGAACAGCCGCTCAAAGGGGGGAACACAGGGAGGACACAGGAGACAGCTGAGGAAAATATGCATTCAGTCCCATCAGCGCCAACCTGGTGAGCAACCAGGGGGTACAGGTGGGGACAGAAGGGGACATCACAGGAGCGCGCAAGGGCACCAAGTTACTCTTCTCTAGGTCAGGAAGGGAGGACATTGACACCTTCTTGCCCACAGGAGCAAGAGAGGCATAGTCAACATCATCCAAATCCAGGTCATCACATGTCAAGCTTTTCACCACGGCCTCCCCAGAATAAAGGAGACCACAGGAAGACTCAAGAGGCTGAGGGGGCTTCACTCATGAGCCGCACAGAAGAGGAGATTTTTAACCACAGGTCTGGTGAGGTTGACCACAGGAGGAGCAAAAAGGGGGCCACAGGAAATACTAAAGCAAATTTGATGACTGGGAGTATCATGGCGTGCCTCCCCTCGGGGGCCTTGACAAGGTGGTAGCTTTGTTTTGGATTAAAGTTATAAAATAAGCTTCAACAGGAGCACCCACAGACAAGAGAACGGCAGGAAATAACCGTGGAGGGGAGCTTGGCAGTATACTTGGGTACCTTGGGAACAATTGGAAGCAGCAGGTTTGAAAATGAAGGATTTAAAGAGAAAATCAAAGTAAAGCCAGAATTTTATATTAAATTTAACTAAAAAAACTTAAGTTTGAGTGTATACTTTGTAAGCAAAAGCAAAAACAGAAACTACTATACACTGGAGTTGATTTCAAGAGTCCCAGAAGAGGGATTGGTTTGAAATGGGGGGTTGAAAGGTAAGAGATAAAGCAACAACTAACACGTTAAAATTTCTAGATGATAGGAACTCAAGCAGAGGTCCAACCAAGACTATAAAATTAAAACCAAGTACAACAGGATCCAAAACTTTAATAAATTGGAAAATTGACAAGCAGGGGAACAAAGCCCCTGACATTCAGCAAAAGGGGATGAGTTGGCGGGGAAAGGTCACCTGACTGTTTTGAGTTGGATAGATTGGTTGGAGATAAAATTTGTTGGCCAGAGCCAGGGGTGCTGGAGGGTTTCAGGTTAATTTCCACGGAACCACCTGATTGGCTGAAAGGATCCTCAACCAGTCCAGGTCCATTTAATTTTCTGGTCATAGATGTGGCATCATTTGATTGGGCGTTCCCGATTGCTTCTAAGAGAGGACAACACCATGCTAACAAATAATCCAAATCAACTCAGCGTTTCTTCCAAGGCTGGGAAGCCAGTGCCGGTTCTGGAGGGTAGGCCATAAATAAATCTCGAATCAACAGTATGTGAGCTAAATATCCTAGAGAATTGAGTGGCTTGGCTGTAATTTTTGTGCCCTTTTTTGGTGCGGCAGGGAAAGAGATTAAATCCAAAGCCAGAGGTGGAAGTGAATTTACAAGTCCTTTCCTATACCAACTAGACTAAGCCAGTGGTTGCCTAACTTCCAACAAATTTTAGAAGTTTCCAGCTCCAAGTTGGGTGCATGATCTCCTGGATAAACTCCATTAAAGAAGCTCTTTTCTCTCCTTGGATACTCAATTCAATTTGGACCCCATGGCTGAAGAAACTGTCATATGAAATATATCCTTCCCCTGGAGCCTGACTTGATAGAAGAAGTATGTTGTCAATATTCTCTTTCTCTCTGCTTCTGGTTGCTCTTCTGATAAAATACCCTTAATTCTGGCAGCCTAAAAACTTGGTAGCTGCTCTGGCTCCTGCCTCTGGCCCCTCAAATCTTGCTCAAAATATATCAGAAGTTGTTCACTCCTACTCTGGAATGACTCTATGTGGATGAGCAAGATAAACAATAACTTGTTCTCCTTTGGTACCCACCCAGACAAAGCATCATGATATTCCTGAGTTCTATGGTCATCAACAGAATAATCCTAAGACAGAAGAAATCTATAACAACTTCACCATGGAATTTTCTGCTCTTCAGGATACTATAGCAGATCAAGAGAGACTGATGGATTTTCTGGAAATGAGGAATTAGTTCTGGCCTTCAGGAAAGAAATAAAGGTTAGATGAGTGGACAAACAACATGCCTTCCTTGACTCCCTTCAGGACCAACTTAGCAAGAGCCTTGAATAAGCCTCAGCAATTGGTAATCCTGAGACTCTAATAGGGTTGCATGGGAATGCTAAAGCTGATAGTTTTCCCTCTAAGAAAATCCATATTTAATTGCCCCTTTCTGACTCTCACGGCTGTCATAGAAGCAAGAAATAGGATTTTCCACACCACCAGGTACCCTGGAGTCTCCTGTGAGCCTGATAGCAATCTATTTTGTTACTTATGATGATTCTAGAGCAACTAAAGCTTGGGCTAGTCAGAGAAAAGAAGAATACTGACAATTCAGGCGCTGAAGAGACAATAAGAATACTCAAACTACTGCCACAGACAGGACAAGAAGAAATCCTTGGCTTTCTGCATTTGTGGGCTCACCTCCCTCCTCTCCCCCATTCCCTCCTCCCCGAAAGTCTGTGCCTGAACCTGAGCTAGTTGTTCCTCACAAACAGAGCCTTCTAATGTGTCCTCTGCTGGTTGGACTTGCCTCGGACCAGAAATTATGAATCCTTGCATTCTGTGAGAATGACAAGAGGATCTTGTCTACTTTGGTCTCCCACTTCGTCAATAACCAGACTTGCTGCATAAAGCTTTGCCCTGATATGAACATCCCCCATAAGGACCAACAGACTGCTTTCCATAATTCCCTTCCTGAGATGCTCATGAAAAACACTCCCCAGCCTCAAAGAATACTTATGCTCTTTATCAAATGCCATACACACATGCCCATTCAAACAATGCTACTTCCAAATGTGATTATGAGCCAAATACATATTCCCAAGTGAAGAAACTCCCAAAGATCAATCAAGCCCTATTTGGACCTGATATGAATATAGCTTTTGAGATTTTAATACCAACCTGGCATGTAAAAAAGGTTGTATGTGATATGCAAATTGCCCTCCTTCACAGCATCCAAGATCTATGATCCAAAACTGCCTGAGTTTATTGTTAAACCTAAATCAACACAACATGTGCTCTTCTTCTCAAGATGAACAAGACATAGTACTCAACCTCATCTACAAGACTTGACAAGCCTTTCTCACCCAATCAAGTGAGAACTTTCACAACAGATCTATTTTGAATCCTTGCAGAGGGATATGTCGCAAAATTGAAGCTCTGCTTTATTTGCTTTTGAGTCAATGAGATTCACTTATTGATAAGATTTGACAATAGGCTCCAAAAGTCAATTTATACTATAAATTTCTATGCCATCATTGAGCTTAATTATTCAGGCTTATTATTGACCCATATGAGTTTAATAAACACAGCTTTTAACCTTACACTTAACATTTATACTTTGATATTGCCTTTATTTAGCAGTTGAAGCTGGTGTTTAGTAAGCTTTATATAGCCCTAGAATTATTAGTATATTTTAACTATACTTTATTTTAGATAAAATTTAGCTTCTATATTTAGAAAGTTTAGATAGCCCAAATTTACAACAAGGAGCACCACCCCACTCCTTATTATCACCTTTTTACTGGCACAACAGTGGTTCAAAGACCATGTCATTGAGCAAAAACAGATCCATGGGCAATCAAGTACTTAGAGACCTGTTATGCAGTGAGTGACCCAGTTCATACCCTAAAACATAAACTGCAAAACTTGAGCCCAACCACCTCAGACCCTTCAAAGTCACAGCTGTATATGACAACCACACTTATCAACTTGAAGACAACTAAGATAACATCAAGAAACTCTATCATAACCAATTGCACCCTGCTGTTCTATAACTGCCCAAAAAAATGCTCCATCCACAAATTCCTGAAGCTGCCAAAATTTCAATCCTGGCTTAGGACAACAAGCAGGGACAAAGAGAGGTGTTGCATATGAGATTAACACTTTGTCTGCCAATTTATCTCACACCAGCAGAGGTGCTCATAGATTTTTTTGTGATGTATCTGACAACATAATTCATTATTCTTTAAGTTTCAAGATACAGGCAATATTTCTAAATTACAAGCAAAGTCAATTTCAAATGGCAATCCTTAAATAAGTTATTTTTAGTTCAAACCATACTTGAATTATGCCACAATGTCACTCTCTTGTGGATTGATGGCTATCATTTGCAGTATGATAGTTTTAAATCTTAAATAAGGCTACCAGCTTATTCTTAATCTCTGTCTTTTCCTTTTGAGCTGCTGTATTCCCCAATTTAATACTAAACTATAACTAGTTTTTTGAAACACCCACTGAACTCTGTGCCTTTCCATCAGGCCCCTAGAGTTTTTGTTAGTATTACTTCTCTACCCTTACCTCTTTTGGCTTTGTATTTGATTTTGAGTTCTAAACTTAACTTAGTAATCCATTTAAAGACTTACTATAAAGTTTTGCTTTTTGATTTAAAAGCAAAAACAAAATTTGCTGGTGCCTTTCACTTGTGTTTTGCTCTCTCTGTGGCACTAACAGCTTCTACTCTAATATTGAGCTTAAAAAACCAATTTCCTATTATTAATTTAAAAAATACCTGTTTCCTTGGATCATATTTTTTTTCTTTCCCAGTCAGAATTTTCTTGCAAATCCAAATATATTGGTCCCATTTATGAAATCTTTGTTACTGAATCTGTTTCTGGAGCTTCTTTTCCTCTGATTTACTTCCTCAGAATTGTGGGGAAGTTTTACTCTGTCAGTATCTAAGTTGAGTGCCAAACTTCACAAGCTCTTGTATGTCCTGGATGATCTGCCAGAGTAGGCTTGAAGAATTGCAATTGAAGGGAAACTCTTGGTTATAAGCTTAACTTCTGAAGATATTTTCCTCCTGGCCCCCACATTGGCCCTGTAGGTCCCTATGGATGCAGTCATCTCCTTAGAGCCTCTTTTACCCAACCCTGTTCTTGCAGAGTTCTTTCCTTCAGAGAAAGCTCCTCCCCATTACCGCCCCCTTGGCTGATATCAGGCATGATACAAATAGGCTTGAATACATTCTTTTCTTGCCTTTCTCCAAAATTGTCTTTGTGGACCCTGCTCAGAGAGGCCATTACAGTATCCCATTGGATGTCATCTTGGTGAATTATTCTCACAGGATGTGAGCCAAACTTAGTTATTTTAGCACCTTCTCTCAAAGTGCCCATGTTGACACTTTTAATATCAACACTGATAATGTTGTCATTATACTGTAGATTTAGAACTTTTGGGTCAAATTGCAGTGTTGTCTTATGCAGGAACCAAGTTTCAAATCACAAATGAAAGCTATAAGTAAATTTAAAATTAATTTTGAGATTTTAAATACAAATTGAATATAGTAAGTAACCTAGGACAAATAAACTAAATTAAGAATCTCCAATATGACCAGAATCAATGAAAAATTTGATTTTAATAACCATTTTTAGACATGAAAATTTCATAAAATCTAAAATTCTCTAAAGCGGCATTTATTAAAATGTTATAAAATTCAAATCACTAAGATAAAAATTATTATACTAATAAGGATAAATCAAGGTAAATATAACCTGAAATAAATTAAAAACATGCATAATAAATAAACAAAATATAAAATAGCTTTTTATTCTGTTTTCAGTGGACAGATAATATCACAGCCAATCAGCTCCTGAAAAAGAGACATATAGCCTGTTCAAGAGGATGCCCCAGAGGGTCAAGGAGCAGAACTGGAATACACAATTTTTGTGTCAAGCCTGAGCCACAGGCCTCTCATGATATTACTGCCAGTCAATCACAACCAGCATCTCAAGCCAGATATGGTAGCCTAAATAAATTTCAAAAGCCACTCTCACAGTCTGCTATCAAAGTGACTCACACCAAGGGCATTGAGAACAATGAGGTTTCATATATCTCCATTGTATACCCAGATACTACTATGACCTTTACACTAGATCTCAGAGTTGCTGATGAATATATCATATTATTTGATACTTCCTATGTGGCATTGATCACAACTTGAGAGCCAGCTACACCAGCAGTGTATTATATCATTGACAGTGATATTTCATGCAATAAAGGTGCTTTGTTTCACACAAACATATCTGTCACATGTTTTGGTCCTAATAGTATGGATAATGTGGTGCCTGCCAAGGATAGGTGCTAGTTGTTGGATAGCAATCACAAGGTAGTCATTAAGTGACTATTAGTGGAATGTCTATTCAGGATACTGTATCTTGTTTTGATATATCAGTAAAGTACATTGTCAAGAAAATGAAACATATGATGACAACAGCAGAATTTCCAGACCCCCAAAGGCTAAAAAAGCCTAAGCTCATATAACCTTTGCATATTGAGACAATCAAACAGTGGGTGACCAGAGAGTTTTTCATATGGATTTGGTCTCTGTCTAATCAATGATAGCCATTGAATTCAGCACTTATGTTTCTCAAATACTTGTATACAAAGCCATGGTTGATTTGGGCTTCTAATAAAAGTGTTATGTGGCTTGCCATATAATTGGAATAGTGCACATAAGATTGAGAATTGGCACATAAACACTGAGACATATACTACTTCAAGGAAGACTGGGGATGTCCAGTTTTTCTATATAGATGTATATTAATTTTCTTTGTCACTTTGGTCAAGACATGTGTGAATAAATAAGGGACCACAGGACAGTGTATCACATTGCCCTCTGTTAGATCCCAGACCTATTCCATGGTAGAACTTCTTGGTCCCCATGGTTCAGACTAATATCAAATGATCAAAGGTTCATATAATAATAGAGCCTTCCTTGAATTTCTATAAGTTTTCAAGGAATATCACCTGATCAACTAATGTAGCACCACCATCACTGTTTTTCTTGATAACATGGGTCTCCACAAAAATTGATTTATTTGTGTCAGAGCTCTCATCAATTGAAAAGAATATCCACACACTCAGTGTCATGAATGTAATTTTAATACTTGTATTGAAAACCTGGGAATTTAACCCTGTGTCTCAGAAAAAGCTTTGTGATGAACAGGGTAGAAAGGAGCCAGATAGACTGCCAGTTGGGCCAAACCCTGGGCCACCAGAGATGTCTTTCCCCAACCAGGAGAAACAGGAACATGCCAGCCTGCCAAGTGTCAAGACTGGAAGTTTGAAATCAACATTGGAAACCCCAGAATCAAACCCCACCCTCCAAAGGCTACTTGAGTCACCCAAGGTGGATGGTGTTGAGCAACTTGTGATATTGCTGATATGTTCAAAGCTACAGATAGATGTTAGCCTTGCCAATGTACTCTACCTAATCCTATGCAAGAGCACTACAGACTACAATAGAATAGAACTTAGAAGATAATTACGTTTATTGATACTGGAGTACAATCTAGCCAGCGGCTGCAATCTATCCAGGTGTAACTATGAACTTGTTGTCATCCTTTCAGGTGTCTATATCAATATATACAACAACAACCCTTGTTCTTGTCCTTTCAGACAGTTCTCAGTGGCTACCTTCACAATAGGTCCATCTTTTCTGGCTGCGTCTATCCTGATTGGTTGTCCTTGGCACGTGATATGCTACTGGCCTTAGCAGGCATCCATAGCACTTCAGCTACAGCCTACGCTCTTCTTGAGCTAGCCTACTGTCATTTATTGTTTGGCTGTATCTTGCACGCCTATTATTGCACTGGGAAACTACACCGTATTTAGTTGATGCTTAGAAATTGTCCCTGTTCAGCACTCCTACATTGGAAGGTAGAATTCCGGTATTCCATTTGCAGGGTTTAATCAGTGATCCTTTTCTGGTTGGCAAACCTTCTGCTTATTAATGCAACAAGTCAAATTAGGGATTATACACCGTATAATAGCAGACTTGATCCAGTATCAAACCGTGGATTATCTGCCGTGTAATACTGACCCAAAACAATAAGGAACCCAATTATATGCCGTGTAATACTGATCCAAACTTGGTATTTCTTAGCCATTTGTATATCACTTGTTTGATATGAACATATACGTCCATCAGGCTGTGTGGGGCTGAGTTGATACAACATCCAGTAGGGTAGAATAGGTGATATACAATTGATGATTTAGTGATTACACACTGTGTAATCAGTGATACTCACTATATTGGCTAACATTTATACGGCGTATAATAGTTACATCAATTATAATAAAGCAAGTAATATACAGCGTATAATCACATCACATTGAGACAATCAGTGATAATACAGCATATAATTGTTACATCTATTATAATAAACTAACAATTACACAACATATAACTGCCATATCAATTATAATAAACTAATGATAATACGGTGTATAATTGTTAAATCTTTTATAACAAACTAGCAATTACACGGTGTATAACTGCCATATCTATTAATATAATGATGACCAGTGATAATACAGCGTGTAACTGATTAAGATCTGTGTGCAATGATTAACCTGATCATTTGTGGCCAATCAGCCTAATCTCACAGATGGGAACCTGCCAACTTGTTAAGTTGCAGACCCAAGTTGTCAAATTACTCTGAGAACCTCCAGACTCTTAAAGATGATTCCCCAAATAGACATCAGATTGCTGCTAACTGCATGCCACCAAAGACCCAGACCTATGCTGAAGTTATATCTTGCCTAAAGAAGGTTACAACAAGGCCTCTGCCAGTCCCGCCAATGATCACCAGCTACTTCCACCCTCTAGTCCAGAATGGGTAATATAATTTGTCTGCTCAGGTGATGTGGTGAACAGTAGCGGCAGAAAAAAGCATTGCCACTTCTGTTCATCAGAGCAAGCACAACTAGGACCCACTGCCAGCAAAACCAGAAGCCAAGGACCAAGCCCTGCCAGTGAACTGTTCCCAGACCTGAAGTCCACAAAAAGCAAAGAAGAAAAACCACTTGGTATAAGAACACCAGCGGTATGGGGATGACCCCATTGTCATTTTTGATAATAAAGTTTTATGAAACTTTGGTTCAAACAAATATTACCTTATCTAGTCTTAGTGATCTTCCATCTTAACTCCAGCCAAGTAGACAATCAGGCAACCGCCCCCTCCAGAGACCAACCTGCCAACCCTCCTCAGGAACTATACTGTCCCCCTGGAGCACCCTTTGGACCTGTGCATTTTACCAAATACCTGCCCAACCCAGCGTATTCAGAGTTTACTCTAGAGGAAGTCCTGATCTATGGCCCTGAAGCCAGATCCCAAGAGACAGGGATCATTGGCCAAAAAGGATCCTGGATAACTGTGACCCCTCTGCTATTCCAAGATAAATACAATTATCTGCCTGCATACTTTGTCCCCATGACTCCGCCCTTAACCCTGCAACCCAACCGCCCAATGGAACCCACCACTGCTGCTGAGACCACATCCACTCAAATATTTGGAGTACTATACATTACTTTGATAGGATTGGTGAACTCTATGGTGCCCAACTGCGGCCCCTGGTCTTTGCTTGGGCATTCCATACCCTATATTATCAAGTTAGTACCCATCCTATGGTGGGCATTACCCACTGGCCTGGATGTACTCTGTCCCAAGTCAACCAATGCCTCTATCTATGCCTGGCTTCCTGACACTCAGCCACCACCTATCAAACTTTCCAATGAAACTCCTCTTCCTCTCACCCTATCTCCATTTATTAATCCAATCAAAGAGGCTTTTGGTTGGATTAATCTTAAGGTGAAACAAGGCCTTCCTCAGTATCCAGAAGATTGAATTAATCTTCTGGAAGTCAGTCAATTCACAGGGCAGGAATATATTCTGTCAATTTTTTCCCTGTCAACCAATTTTCAGTAAAATTTGATCCAACTATAATTCTATTCACATATATTTAATTTTACAATAAATCAAAAATTTGATTATAATATATTTACTAACATAAGCTATGCTTCACACATATAATTACTTTTAATTTTATTTTTTTTGTATTTAAGAAGCTTAATTTTAAATATTTGCCTTTTTAAAAGCCAATGAAATTAAATTTCACTGCTAGAAAACAAATGTTGCAACTGAATCAATGAGGATTCAGTATTTAGAATTGGGGAAGACAACAGTCCAATAGAAAGGACAGAATAATAAGAATGAGGTATTGTTATTGTAGAATATTGTGATTGATATACTATATGGGGAAAGCCATAAGGCCACAAGGGGGTGGCATAGTGGGAAGTTCCATGTAAGGTTTGGAGCCAAGGAATAACTTGTGCGGGAATCAGCAAGTCAAATTGGTAGCACTCCTAATTAGGATGAAGTACCCGCCATTTGATATTGCCATCAGATTAATCCATAACATTAGATACGTCAAGGGGCAACTCATTGAGCGCCTCCTGTGTATTGTAAGATACATTAGCAGGCAAGTCTGGAATCTTGGTTGCAACACCCCCCTTGCCCCCTGCTTGTTGTCAGACACCAGGAACGGAGTCTGCAGAAGGTCTGGGAAGGCCCGCACAAACAACCTTTGTGTGGGGATGGCGCGGCAGGGGTGCAAGCAATCATGGTAAAGTTTTGTGGTGTATCCTTGGGCATCTTCAAGTTGGTAGGTGTGATTGTCATAGACTGCAGCTATCTTGAAGGGCCCTAGGTGGTTGGGTTCTAACTTGGCATAATTGGGATTGAGGGTGTAGACGGGGTCACCTATGGTGTATCTAGCTTTGAGGTGCTTTGTCCCTCCTGCAATCTGCTTGTGTTTGATTTCCCAGGCTTTGGCTCGCCATTGGTCTAGGGGTGGAGTTGTTACAAGGGAAGGCTTGTCGGGAACCTTGGACCGTAGCTTTCCCTGTTCAACCCTGGTCAGACTGTCAGGTGTTACAAAGACCAGGGTACTGGGGCTGAACCCTGTGCCCCTGTTAATTCTTGCTTGAAGAATAAGTAGAGTGGTGGGCAGGTGTTCAGTCCATTCAGTGTTGGGGTGCTCTTGTGAGAGCTTGGCAATCAGTTGAACCAGTGAGCCATTTAACTGTTCCACACGTCCATTGGCTTGAGGATGGTAGGGGGTTGTAACTATACGTTGGAGTGCGTTCTTGGCGCAGTATGCCTTCATGAAATGCCTAACAAGTTTGGGACAGCCATCTGTGATGAGACGTTTGGGTTGCCCAAAACAGGCCACAATTTCCTTGCCAATAAAGCAGGTAATGGTGGTGGCAGTGTGGTTGGTTGTTGCCCAGGCCACCGGTCAGCAAGTGAAGTAGTTGATGGCAGTGATAATGTACTTCTTCCCTAGTCTGTCTTTGGGGAGTGGCCTAACAATGTCAAGGGCCCACTGCTCAAAGGGTTCTATGGTTTTGATGGGCAGGACAGACTTGGGGGTGCAGGTTTGGATGTATTTTTTGCACAACACACACGTCTCAAGGAGGTCCAAGATGTCTTGACGCATGCGTGGCCACCAAACCTTCTGTTTCATGATCTTGAAGAGGCTACGCCCTCTGATGTGACCCAGGGTTTGGTGGTAGTGCAATATGATGTCCCCTTGTTGCATGGTGGGAATGTAAGGCGTCTTTTCACCTGTCTCTGTCTGGCGGCAGACATTAACTGCATTGGTGGTGAACTGACTTTTGTTGTCCTTCAACTTGGAGATGGTGACTGAGTTAAGGCCCTCATAGCAAGTTGCCTCAGGGCGGAGGTAGAGCATGGGCCAATCTGGGTCCAAGCCATTGTCCCCAGTGATGAACGCCTTGTAGAGTTGTGAAAGCGCATCAGCTGTGACAAGTTCCTTTCCAGGATTGTACTCAATGCGCAACTGGTAAGGGGATAAATGTTTGACCCATCCTGCTTGGCAGTGTGTCAAGTGGGACTGCATGTTAAAGTACTGGAGTGACTTGTGGTCCATCAGAACGCGGGGTGGGAAGGTAGCACCTTCCAGGTAACAGCGCCACTTCTCAACACAGTGCACAATTGCTGCCAATTCTTTATCATGAATGGGGTAGCATTGTTCCAAGTCCGTAAGTTTCCTGGACTCATATGCCATGGGAAGAAAGACACCATTGTCAGTTTCTACCCTTAGCACACCCCCTATGGCTCTGTTAGAGGCATTGGTCTCAAGTTTGTACTGTCAGTTTTAATTGAGGAACTGAAGTACTGGTGCTGTTGTGAGCCTTTGCTTCAACGTCTCAAAGGCTTGATCTCTGATGGGGGTCCAATGGAAGCGCTGTTTGGTATTGAGGAGCTCAGTGAGACCTGCAATTAGCTCTCTGCAATTGGGGATGAACTTGCGCACATAGGCAACCATGCCCAAGAAGGTATTCACTTGGCCCACATCAGTGGGGGGCGGCATGCTGGTGATTGCCTTGATTTTGGCCGGATTGGGCTTTATCCCTTAGGCAGAGATGGTGTGCTCAAGGAATAACAACTCCAACTTGAGGAACTTGCATTTGGAGGGTTTAGCTTTTAGCTGTTTTTTCTGAAGGGTGTCAAGGACAGCACAGAGGTGTTGGAGGTAGGTGGTTTGATCTTGACTGAAGACAATAATGTTGTCAAGATACACAACCACACATTTCCCAATCAGTTCCTCAAATGCTTTTTTCATCAACATGGCAAAGGTGGAGGGAGCGTTGGTCATTCCAAAGTTCATGACACAACACTCAAACAACCTGTAGCGTGTGCAGAAGGCAGTTTTTGCCTCATCCCCTGGTGCAATGTGGACCTGGTTGTACCCTGCAGTGAGATCAATCTTGATAAAGACCTTCACACCTGCAAGTGTATCAAACAGGTTGTCAATCAACGGCAGGGGGTACTTGTTCTTAACTGTCACCTTGTTTAGGGCGCGGTAGTCTGTGACCAGACAAAGGGACCCGTCCTTATTGGCTACAAAGAAGACAGCCACCCTGTATGGAGAGAGCAAGGGGCAAATGAAGCCCTTATCAAGCGCGTCCACAAGGTGCTGGCGGAGGGTTTTATCTTCCTTTGGTGTGAGACAGTATAATGGTTGTGCTTTAGGTATTGACCCCTGAAGTTATACAGCTTTCTGGATCTCCTGGGGAGGAGGTAGTTGTTCAAGTGTCTCACTGAATACATCCTTGTACTCCTCGAGGAGTGCAGCAAGCGCTGGTGGTAGTGAGGTGGTCAAGGGAGGGACCACAGATGATTCAGCATGAATAATTTCAACTGAGCATTGGTTGAAGTCTAGTTCCCCCCCTTAAAATCATACAAGCCTGTCTCTGTTATTCTGACAAACACAGTATCATGGAGTAACTTGCTCATTTCTACAGGGTAAATCTGGAAACCCACCCCATTTCTGTTGAGGGTGATGACAGAGGTATCCCAATTGATGTAGGGACGGTTGTGCCAAAGCCAGTTGGGACCAGCAATTATGTTGTGGCTGAGCCCTGCCATGATTGGCCCAGAGAGCTTAACCTGGACGTTCCCCATTCTCACAGAGAAGGGTGCTGTCTCGTGGGTGATGGCCACTCTACGGGAGTTGGCTACTTGTACTGCTTTGAACCTGCTGGGTACTCAGTCTAGTTGTTGAGAGTTGGCAAACACCTGGTCCACCATGGTGTGGTTGGCCTTGGTATCTACCAGTAATTTGTGGGTGTTCCCACGGAAACAGAAGGGATAGGAAAAATGTGTTACTTTATTTGAGGAGTGACTTGCTTGCAATACAGGGTTGTTGCTAAGGACCTGAAAGACGTCCAGGGTTTTAACTTTGTGAATGTTGTAGTCACAGGGATTTTTTGCAAGCAGGGATTGAGAGGATGGGTCAGGTGGGGTTGTAAGGCCTCTTGCCGCTACAACCCCCAGGCTTTTCCCTGATCCTTGATCTGCGCTAGCTGAAGCTCCCCCTTGCGGGGGCGTTTAATCCCATTATCCTGCTGACATGGTTGGCAGTGGCCTACTTTATTGTGGCCACTGCCAGGCGTGGTATGTGGTTGGGATGGGGCGTCACTGGTACGGCGGAAGCCCATTGAGGCCTGGTTGTTAGCCTCCATAATGGCTTTGTAGCAGTCATCAATAGAGGTACAACAACCTACGGGGACCCACTTGCAGATATGGGGCTTTAACCCATTGACAATGAGAGTGAGTAGCATTGCGTTTCCGTCAGTCACAGCTTCAGGGGCAGCAGCAAGAGCTTGTTGTCAGGCAGCAAGGTACTCAGGAACGGAACCAGTTTGCTTGATTGCTAGAAGAGGAGTTCCCATGATAATGGGGGAGAACATTTTGCTGTAACAGGACTTGGCGGCGTTTCAGAATGCCGCCCAGGTAACGTCAAGTTCCTGGCTGGCCCAGTTGGTGAACCACACAGCAGCAGGCCCTGTAAGGCAACCAGACGCGGTGGCAACTCATATGGGCTCAGGAACCTGGAAGATATAAAGGCAGGTTTCAGTAGATTGGAGCCAACTGACAATGTTGGCCCCCTCTACACCACCAGCAAAGGATTCTAACTGAAGGTTGAGCATGCGCTGAGAGAGGTCCAACTGGGGTGGGGTGATGCTGGCGTCACGCTGCTCAAGGCGGAGCCAGTTGTACACACTGGTGAGAACTAACTGGTCTTGATAGATGACGTACCCGCCAGGGATGTCCCCCTTGGGGATTGGCAGGAAGGTATCTTGTTGGGGAGTAGTCATACAGCCCGTACTCTGTCCTTTCTTGGGGGGAATCTTGTTTTAGGTAGGTCAATAACCTACTGCTGCTACCACTGTTGCAACTGAACCAATGAGGATTCAGTATTTGTAATTGGGGAAGACAACAGTCCAATAGAAAGGACAGAATAATAAGGATAAGGTATTGTTTATTGTAGAATATTGTGATTAATATACTATATGGGGAAAGCCACAAGGCCACAAGGGGGTGGCATAGTGGGAAGTTCCATGTAAGGTTTGGAGCCAAGGAATAACTTGTGCGGGAATCAGCAAGTCAAATTGGTAGCGCTCCTAATTAGAATGAATTACCCACCATTTGATATTGCCATCAGATTAATCCATAACATTAGATACGTCAAGGGGCAACTCATTGAGCGCCCCCTGTGTATCGTAAGATACATTAGCAGGCAAGTCTGGAAACTTGGTTGCAACACAAAATAATACATTAAAAGTTTTAAATAATAAATTTTATAGGAAAAAATTTCTTTTATTTATATTTTTTATTTTTTATTATTGCAAAGTAAAAAATTGCATATTAATAAAATTATAGTTGGATCAAATTTGACTGGAAATTGGTTGACGGGAAAACAATTGACAGAATATCTTCCTGCCCCCAATTCACAATGCTACCTGATGTGGTGGCAGCTTTTAAAAGCTCTCCAAATCATTCATCCCTAAATTCCTTGCTTCTGAACCAACCAAATAAACAAGGTTTCTCTGTTTTTGATTAAATTCTTTAGATTTAAATATTTTAATAGTTATATTCTAAAGCACATTTGTATTGCTAATAACATTTTAATTTTTTACTTTTAGTCTGCATTTAAAACATAATAAACTTCAAACATCAATTAGCTATATTTAAATCTATGTCAAGTAGAGACTACTGTTTATATTTTAGTACAGAAAATATTTGTATAAAAATAGTGTCAGTAAATAAATAAAAATAGATACAAAGATAAAATATTAATAGCTTTATTTAAGTGTAAACCGGATCCCTTTATTGGTATGATGTGTAGTAATATGTTAAACCACAAATCTGAACCTGCATGCCGCCAGAAGTTCCATATCAATTCAGTGTCACTATTGCCACTCATTATGAAGTCTAAAAATTTCTGCATGTGTGTTAATGATTCTTATATATGACTCAAGTTACAATTATCTCTAGTCAAATTTTAAATCATATTTAAAGTTTAAACATATTCAAGTTTAAAGCATATTTAAATTCTTGCATACTTTGTATTTGTTATATATTAATTTAAAAAATTATTTAGATATTTGATTTTGATATATATAATAAAAATAAAAAGTAAAGATTTAATAGATAAAGAGATCTTTATTTATTTGTTTAATAAATCAAAGTGAGGAAGATTTTTAAAAAGGAATGTGATTTATTTAGGGGTATTGTACCTCATTATCTTATATTCAGCAAGAGTTTAAAATTGAAACCACATGCTCTTATGGATGTGATGGGTGATTCTGGCGCCAATTACTAATAGGAGGCAATCATTACCCCAGTAGTTGCAGATTGGCATATAAAAGACAAAGTGATTAGGGAATTTAAAGGCAAGTTCTTCTTGGCAGATATGTAGTATCCACAGAGTAATACTAATGTAAAGCATTTGTAGAGGACATGCTCTACTATTCTGTACCCTCTTGGTGTTTTAAGGCTTTCAAGTGCAAGGTAGCACACATCCAATTGTGTTGGGGCATCTTCTATATTCTTGACATTTGATTTTATTATGCAATGAAATAAAATTTGTAAATACACTGTGATGTTTATCCTTTGCAATGTATATAATTTGGAGACCATACACAGCTTTTTATAGGTTGCCACTAATTGGTTTATACAAACAGTGTTTTTTTTAAAAATTAACCTTTCCAGGGCTCAGCTACTGTTGGATGCCCATGCTTCACAAAAAAATTAATGTCACAACATCTTTAATTACCCTCTCTTGGAAAAGCAATTCTCTGAGTGATTCCCTAACTAATCATTAAGTTGGTGGCACTCTTATTGAATCCCCATCTAATACAGGGATCAAACCTTTTGAACCCTAAGAGGAACAATTACTTGGATAAGCTCCATGACTACCATGATGTACATGGACAGTATGAAGCTTTTCATGATACTATATGATACTCTAAACTCATATCTAATAAAGTATCATTCTCTTTTTAATTTTCCCTTTATATTGTTTTATATACTTCCCAGAATTATGTACACAACATTAATAAAGGTTTCATTTTGTTGACTAATGTTGCATTTCATATTTGATCTGAAATTAAGTTTTTAAATCATTTAAAATAGATGATTTGATAAGTATGGTTCCTTCTAAATTTATTTCATGCTTGTTTAAATTATTGAAGGGGAATAATTCAATGCATTAAAAAACATTCATCAAATTTCATCTGATAATTCCTTTGAATTTCATCCATCCGAGGGAATTTGATTATCATTGCTAGTTAATGTGATCTCTTCTTCAAATTAAACACTCTCCTGGTACTTAAAATTTACCCTTTGGTTATTCATATGATATATATTCATGAATTTTAAATTTAACTATTTGATCTATTTCATTTGGTCTTTGTATAACCAGAGAAGTTGCACTCTGGTACGCCCCATTAATACCAGTTGGTGAAAAGGCCACTACTTCAACAACAGTGCTCCCATCTTTCTGAGTGACTAAAAAGGTAATTATAATAGAAGAAAACTTATCAATCCTTTCTTCTCTGGTCCCTTCAGCCACAGATACAGATTCAGTATATTTTATCAGAGTTGGATGTGCTTCCTCAATCTTCCTTTCTCTGACTCTATCTTGCTTTCTTGATATTCCTGCTTCTTCTTAAGCTTCTTCTGTTAAAAGATCTTAATTCATTCCTACAACACTAACAATTATTGATCTTGATCCCTCCTGGTATTTTCTTGTATCTATTACTTCACTGAATACTTGATTTATTCTCTCATTCATATTCTCATCCACCCCTTCTTTATTCATTTAAGTGCTAATTAGATTGCTTTCAGTTGATGCTTCATTTCTTGAAGTTCCCCCTCTTCCATAGATATTGATTTCACTGATACACAGCTGCTCTGGGATATCAGGTCAAGTAACTTGATCTGGCTTCTTGTAGATTCTTCCTGATCTTCCTTTTTTCTGAAAAATTGGCTCCCTGCCAGAAATAAGACTAGCTGTAGCACATATGAGTCATCATCATTTGTTACGCCTGGGCCCAATCAAATGTTTTATAGCTCAATTACATCATTTTATCTTCAAACTGCTTGGGTATTTTGAATACAGCCAAGTTCTTGATCCCTAATCAACATCTGGATTGGATAAAAAAATTAATAAAGTTTACCATTCTATAGTGTAAAAGTTGCAACCTTTGGTATGACTGAGGATATCTCAAGTGAACCACACAGACCAAGAATAACTATTATGAGTTGCATGGGAGAGTGATAGCAGCCCAAAAGATATAGATGCTGTTACCCAATATTTGGCTTAGAATAGCTACTTTCAGTCTGTTTAAGAAAAGAGCTGTCACTTTCAAAAGGTGGATAGCTCTATTTAAAACACACCCTTGAGTAAGCTGCCCTGCTTCATGAGCTTGCCCTGATACACCAACAGCAGTTCTGGTCTCTTTTGTTTATCTGGTATCATCACATGATTTCAAACAATATGTTATCTCAGAATATTTTATAAGCTTTCAAAGGTTAAAGTTAAAGTATATAAATCCCCATTGCTCATCAAATATGAAAGGTTGATGCACAGATGTTTAGCTACAAGCTCCTATCTTATTGACCTGACCTTTCTCTCATGAATACAAGAGAACAGCTTTTAAGGTATATTTAGACTGGTCAAGTGTTGCAACTGAACCAATGATAGTTCAGTATTTGATTGGGGAAGACAACAGTCCAATAGAAAGGACAAGAATAAGAATAAGAATAAGATGTAGTTTATTGAGGAACATTGCAATTAATATACTATATTGAGAAGCCACAAACCCACAGGGGGTGGTACAGTGGCAGGTTTGATATAAGATTTAGGTTGAAGAATAGCTTGCACAGAGATTAACATGTTGAATTAGCAGTGCTCCTAATTAGGAGATAGTGTCAGCAATTCAAAATTGCCATCAGATTGATCCATGCTATTAGAAATGTCATGGGGTAACTCATCAAGCGCCTCCTGTATATTGTGATATATGTTAGCAGGCAAGGATGGAATCTCAGTTACAATAAAAGACTGGGCTTCATAGTTATTTTATTTCTTCCCCTTGTTCAAAATGTTTTTAAGGTTGCTTATATTCCTGATATAAAGCTGGTTTCCTTTCTCCTTTAATGTTCTTAATATATCACCAGATTGATATCAACCCTGCTTTTTCTGTGACTTTCTAAAGATCTACTGTGTTTAATAGACCCTCTAACGTATTGTGGTGCCACCTTAAATAGATAGTATAAGGACTCATAGGATCTAGAACGGTTCCCCTTATCAGCCCACACTTTGAAATTTTTTGAAAACTTATTGGATTTAAGAGGGCTCACCAGACATTTGCCCAGAAAAAAATGATCCTAGAAGGTGTTTGAGATAGAAACCATGGTACACAGATTAAACTTTACTGTTTTCTTTAAGCACTAGTGTAAACCTTATAAAGAAATAGGTTTTTTGGAATAAGTACAGCTATTGGGTTTGATTGGACCACCACCAAGGCTTAAATTCACCTTAAAATCTATAGCCACAGTACAAGATCTATTGTCTAATCCTCAATATTTTTTATATTCCTATTTTGATGAGCATAGTTGTCTTGGTGCTGGTTGATAGCTCTTAAGCCATTGCTTATTGATTCTGGTAATGATAAGGGTTTATTTCACATTCTTATTTTCTTCTTTCCAAGGGTGAGTTTAAGCTACAAATATTGCGCATGCTGATCTGTCTCCACTCTTTGTTATATATTTTGGTATTGATTTATGGGGGAAGGAAGATGCTCCATCAATTATTTTTCTGTCAACTGATTTCAGTCAAATTTGATCCAACTATAATTTCTTCATAAATAAAGTTTTTTACTTTGCAATAATACAAAACAAAAAATAAAATAAAGAAAGTATTTCCTATAAATTTATTCTTTGAAACTTTTAATCTTAGAATTTATTTTCTAGCAGTTATTGAGTAATGAATTATGGGAAGTATAAATAAACAAGATAAAGAGAAAAATTACTAAGAGAATGATACTTTATTAGATATGAGTTTAGAGTATTATATAGTATCATGAGAAGCCACATACTGTTCATTATGCCATGGCAATCATGAGGCTTGTCCAAGTAGTGTTTCTCTTAGGACTCAAAAGGTTTGATCCCTGTAATAGATATGCAATTGATAAGAGTGCCACTGAATTAATGATTGATTGGGGAATCACTCAGGAATTAATTTTCTAAGAGGGAGTAATCAAAGATGTTGGAACATTTCCCCCTGGGGTGCTGGAAGGTAGAACCTTAGGGATTTTCTTGAGAGTGTCAGGAATTTGGGTTTGGTATTGATCCAGTTTTGAATTGGGGACATGCAGTTGAGAGTTACATTGTGCTGTTCTTGCTTTGCATAGGTGGAGTTGGTCATGGTGCATACACTTGAGTTCTGTACAAGCACCAATTCCTTTAACAAGGAAAGTGTTGTTTGGTTTGACTTCTATGAAAATCACTGGACCTTGTAAACCTGGGTCCAATTTGTGCATATTGTGATTAACAACCAAGATCTTGTCCCCAACTCAGAAGCGTTCCTGTTGTAGTGTTATGGCTTCTCTATTAACCCTTTCTTTTTTCCTTTGTCTTCCTGGTCTCTTCTGGTGTGCTGTAAGTCAGGGTTATTGTTGTCTGGCACTTTCTTAGGTAGAGGTAATTGTGGTCTTAAATTAGTACTAACAATGGTGGGTTTATGCCCATATACAAGTTCATACAGAATTTTGCCTGTATTGCAGTTAACTTGTGTTCTGCACATCATAAGTGCTGTTGGCAGCATGTTGGCCCAAAGTTTTGGATCATTGGCAGACAGTTTACTGAGAGCTTCCACAAGGGAACCATTTAGACTTTCAAATCTTCTGTTTGCTTGTGGGTGATAGGAGCTGGCAATGGCGTGTTTGATTCCATTCTTAGCAAGGTAGATATTGGTGTCAATAGCTTTGAGTTAAGTTCCTCCGTCTGTGATTAGGAGTTTGGGTTTCCAAAACTTAGCTATGATTTCTTTGCTAATGAATTGTCTTACATTGTTTTCCTCGTGTTATTTTGTGGCTTGTGATACAGGCCACCTAGATGTATAGTTGATAGCTGTGATAATGTACTTTTTACTTTTGTTATTGCTGGGTATTGATACTAAAATATCCAGCAGCCACACTTTGAAAGACTGTGTGATTGATACTGGTATTACTGAATTGGGGGGTGCCTTGGAGCAGATGTACTTTTCACAGAATTAACATTGGTATAGCACTTCCTTGATGTTGTCCAGCATTTTGGGTCCCCATTAGTGTGTCTTGAGGTATTCATGCAAGTTCCTGCTATGGGTATGTACCAGATCTCTGTGGTATCAAATGATTGTGTCAATCTTTTGTGTTGACAGGACGTAGGGTACAGTGTCACCATTTGGTAATATGTGATTTAGAGTACCATATACGTTTTTGAACAGATATTTGTTATTGAGGACTTTCCCTTAGATATCCATTAGTGTACCAGGTGGAAACCCCTATTGGAGATTTCCCATCATTGATATGGGCCAATTGGGGTCTCCATCAGTGCATAATGAAGATGTTTACAGTATAGCCTTGACAGGGAAAGTAAAGAGAAAAGGAAGGAATAAAAAAAAAAAAAAAAAAAAAAAAAAAAAAAAAAAATAAAAAAAACAAATCGTGGTGGGGGGGCCGGGGGGGGAAGGAAAGAAAAAAAAAAAAATAGAAAAAAAAAAAAAATAATTAAATAAATAGTAATAAAAATAAAATGTGGGGGGGGGGGGGGGAGCGGCCACGGGAGGGAGGGGGGAAAAAAAAAAAAAAACCAAAAAAGGGGGGGGGGGGAGGGGAAAAACACAACCACCGGGAAAAAAAAAAAAAAAAAAAACCCCCCCCCACAAAAAAAAAATAAAAAAAAATACTTATCTATTTTATTATACAAAAAAAAAAACCCCCAACCCCACCCCCAACAAAAAAAAAAAAAAAAAAAAAAAACTGGGGTTTTTTTAAACATCTTAACACCAAGAGAAAAAGGGTTCAAATACCCAAATTCCCAAATGGTTCCATTCCTTAATCCCTAGAGGGAAAA
Source organism: Entomophthora muscae (assembly GCA_014839935.2). Classification (NCBI taxonomy): domain Eukaryota; kingdom Fungi; phylum Entomophthoromycota; class Entomophthoromycetes; order Entomophthorales; family Entomophthoraceae; genus Entomophthora; species Entomophthora muscae. The sequence goes on along the minus strand of QTSX02003932.1, from coordinate 6,169 downwards.
CTTTACGTCTAATCCATCCAGGATCTGCAACACAGGGCATCTGCAGTAAGCATTTACTTGACTGGTTTATTAAAATATAAAAAGTGAGTCTGTCTGTCTGGATGTAATGTTGCCTTAAGTGGGCTCAAGACGTAAAAGGTTTGACTGAATTGTTTTTTACTTAAATTTAATTTTAAAAGTTGACTGTTAAGTCAAAAGCTCAATTTGGCTCATCCTTACATTCAATCCCTTACATAATTGCTGAAAACATGACGGTTAAAATTAGTGGAGTGTGGTCTAAATTAGTTGAACTAAAATATAAAGCCACTCAAAAATTTATAAATTTGTATTTAATTACTTGATTTTTAAATTAGTTGCTAACCTCATTCAACCATATCAAATAGGTTTATCTCTATAGATTCTTGACTCTAGAATGGGTGGACTAAAATTAGAAAGGAAGTAGCAATTTTTTGAGATGCTTTTATATGATTGGGGTTTTAAACTCTGCTGATGATTGAATTGACTGGTGAAAAGAGAGCTTGATCAGTTTTAAATATATTAAATTGAAAATATACCTAAATTTTAGTTTAAGTACAGGATGGTTGGCTTGGAAATGTTGAAAGCTACTGTATATTCCAAAGTGAAATAATAGAACTTTCCACTTGGATGCATCAGCTGGTCTAAGTGGCTGCATATTGGTTTAGGGTAAACCTTGCTTGCCACAGTTTCATCTCAAAAGAACATCAGTGGAGAAAACTGGCTATGATAAAATTATGTTTCAATATAATGCTTTTCATGAAAGTTAGAGGATTTAGATCAATTTTTCAGACGATTCCAATCATATTAGTACCAAGCATGATAGCTCTAGATGCTGAGATATATAGTTAAGTACTGCAATCGGGTTTGCGTCATAATCAAAGGCTTGGACTCGATTTGATATTATCTAAATTTACTTTTAATACACACTAAAAAACTAAAAACAATGTAAATCAGTGAATATAAAGCCAATTTTGATGTCTAATAGCTTAATTTAAAGCTGCAGATCAGCTCTATGTTTTGAAAAAGTATAAGAATTAAATATTAGGCTTTTAATTTAGCTTTAATAATCTTAATTGTGATACCATACTTATTTAGGTTTAGTTTTTATTTATGCTTGAAATATACAATTTAATTTTAAATTTAAATAAATATAATTTAAATTGAGTTTTAATAAAGCAATTAAATAGATATTTAATTAAACATGTGGTAAGTAACCCAAGCCTAAAAATACAATAAAATATATTTAATTGATTTATTAAATTCAACTTTGTATCTGTCCTTGGATGGGGCAACCACCTAGTATTCAATTATCATGGGGTACCTCTGTATGAGGCTCATACATTCAGATTGTTTTCTAGATAGGAGTTGTTGAATTTTGAAGAATACCAATGACCTGAGGTTGGTTAGCACTTTAAATATCTGTGCACCTTTAAGATAGCATTGTCACTTCATTAGGCATTGGACAATGACTATCAGTTCCTTGTCATGTATCAGGTATCTTTGCTCACCTTCAGACAGCTTTCTTGATCCATATATTATAGGGAGGAAGTCCTTTTCTGAAGTTTGAATTTGGAGTGCTCCTCCTATTGCATAGTCATAGGCATCCAATTCTAATTTGTACACTCCTTCACAAATGGGATATTATAAGACAGGAGCAATGACAATCTGTTTGTTTAATTGTTGAAAGTGTTGATCCCACAACGGGGTCCATAAAAATCTTTTTGTCTTGCCAGTGATTGCAGATGAGGGGGCAGTCAAGGCGCCCCAGCCAGGGATAAATATCCTAACATAGGCTACCATGCCCAGGAATGTATGAAGCTCACTTTTGTTATGCGGTGCCAGTATATTAGTTATGGCTCTTACTTTCTCTGGGTTGGGCTTGAACCTGTCCTTACTGATAATATGGCTCAAGGATGGGAGATCTTTTGAAAAGAAGTCACATTTGAAGGGCTTGGTTATGAGTTGATTATCTTGAAGGTTACAGAGAACCAGGCAGATGTCTTTCTAATGTTGTTCCTTAGTGGGGCTGTATATGATTATTCTATCAAGGCAGATTATATCCCTTTTTTCAATGTGATCTTTAAATTCTTTATCCATAAAGGTCACAAAGGTACTTGGGGCATTAGTCATGCCAAAGTTGAGGACAGCACATTCAAACAAGCCATACTCAGTTCAAAATGCTTTTTTGGGGATATCTTCTGTTTTGATGCAGATCTGGTGATATCCTGGGGTGGAATCAATTTTTTTGAAGAGCTGGGACCCCCAGGGCATCAAAACAGTCATCAATCAGGGGCAAGGATACCTGGTCACAATTGTGACCTTGTTGAATGCCCTGTGATCAGTGACCAAGTGCAATACTCCTTATTTCTTTGCCACAAAAAAGACAGCCACCCCAGAAGGAGATTTGGATGATCGGATGAGTCCTTTTTCAAGGGCTTTGTCCAGATAGGCTTTTGGTGCATTGTCTTCTTGTGGTGTTGGGCAATAGATGGGGTGTGCTTTGGCACGCTTCCTTTGAGATAAATTTGGTGCTGAATGCCCCAGTCAGGCAACAGTCCCAGCAACTTTTCTTGGAAGACTGAAGGGGATTATTGGACTAGCTGGTGTCAGATCAGGTCTTGCTCAAGGGAGGTCTCCACATTTTTAAAACAGATAGTCTCATTTGGGTAGGTATTCCAAGCAATTTTGCCAGGGTCCTTTTATCTTTTGTTTTATAATATTTACAAGCACACAGTCTCTCATGAGCCTGTCAAGGTGGGTTGGATACACATGATGATGCACCTCTCCTTGCTTAATGCAAGGGTAGGGCTGTCCCAGTCAGTGTGAGGTTTAGTCTTCCTCATCCAGTCTAGACCAACTACCACATCATATTTGAGGGATCACAGGATGATTGGGCCATCAAGGGTAGTCTGTACGCCCCCTATTTGTGCCCAGAAAGGGTTTGCTTCCTTGGTGACTGGTGTGCTCCTGTTTTCTGCCATGACAAATCTCCTGACATTACTCTGGACTGTGGGTAGTTTCATGAGGTTGGCAAATATTTTGTTAACAATGGATTGGTTTGCTCCAGTGTCAAATGGTGCAGTGCCCAGATATTTGCAAAAGTGGAAAGGATAAGTGAGGAGTTTATTTCCAGTTTGGGCAACAAACAGTATACAATTACTGAAGGGTACTTAGATCATGGTAATTGCGTCCATCTCTTGGTCCCTGTACAAGTCTTGTAGAGTGGGGGAGGGAAGCTTGCCTAAGCGCTCCCCTGAGCTTTCCCCACTTTGGTTGCATTCTCAGTACACATCTGGTTAACCTGGGCTGTAGGATTTCTGCCTCAAGGGGAGGGTTACTAGCTGGGTAGGTCTGTTTGTTGGGTAAAGGGACCTTATTTGCTGAGGGACTCTCTCTCCAGTTGTTGGTTATATGCAGGTGATCAGATTTCTGTGCCACTTGTTTCCCTTCCAAGAACATGTTGTGGAGGCTCTTACATTAGCTCATATCAAACTATTGTCTGATGTGCGTGGGGGGCATTTTAGAAGCCAACCTGTGGTCCAGCCTCATCAAAGTTGATGGTGCCAGGAGCTCAATTGGTCATGCCTTCATACACCACAATGTACTCCCAATGGTTCCGGCCATTTTAAAGGTTCTGAGTTCCATCACAATCATGACATCAGAGTTCTTTATGGCAATTCTTTCCAGGAAGACGTCCTTGAACATGTCCCAGTACTTTTTATGACCAGGGTGTTGCTCAAACCAGTTGCTTAAAAAGTGTGAGGCAGCCCCAGTAACGTGTAAAGCAATTTCACTTTCCCAGAGTTTCTGGGGGTAGCCCGCTTAGGTAAACTTCTTTTGGGTGCTTGGAATCCAGAGGCTGGCATTTTCACAGCTTAGACCTGAGAAGATTCTGATCTCTGCTGAGCATAGGCGTCAGAATACAGTGTTGGGTGTTTTTGTTACAAAATTAATGCTTCAAACCCTGAAACAGGATTTGAACCTGCTACCAGCCACCAGGCGGGGGAGCGGGTGGCAGGAGCTTGCCTGCACCTGGGTTTGCTTTGAAAAGCAAATGCCTAGGTGTGGGGACTACTTTTTCCCTGGCAGTAGCTGCAGGGCCCATCCTGGGCCCAAAAGCTATGCTCAAGCCTTGGTGGGTTTGGCTGGGACTGGGAAGGCTAAATTTAGCTGCCCAGAACTCCCAGTTCAAGCCCATCCTCCATTCAGTAATTTGGGGTTCCCAATTGGGAGCCCCTTTTTTAATCAAGTTCTGTTGCCTCAGGAATGCCTAACAATTCAGCCTCAAATGGTGATCAAATTGAGAAAGACCCCACAACACCTGCAGCCAGACCTGCCAGAACCAGTGGCCAGCCAGACAAAGATGGGCCACCAGCAAGCCAAGCAACTGTTCCTGAAGACCCTAAAAGTGATGGCAAAGCAGCCAGAAGAATTTGAGACGCCAAACCTTTCCACCCATATAGTGCCAGAAGGATGCCAAGAGGCACCTTCATGCAGACAAGTATATAAGCCAGTGCCACCAGAGAGGTTTGGTATTGCCATCCTTACCAATAAAGTTGTTATGGACCTTTGGTTCACCAATCTGACCACATGCATATTTTTGATACTCTCCCATCTGAAACCATCCAAGCACCAGCAGTCATCCTCAGGGATGGAAAGCCAAGCGCCAGTTGAAAAACCAGAAGCATTTTGGCTACTACTGCCCTTCTGACCCTCTGTTTGATCCCATGCACTTCACTGAGTATCCCATAACCCTGAGCAGGATCCCTGGACCTGGGAAGACCTGTAGTGGTACACCTGCCCAGAGGTCCCAGGGATCCCTATCAAACAATCTGTGATGGCCAAGAGATCACTATATACCCTTTGGTCTTCAACCAGAGGTAAAACAATCCTGCCCCCTGCCTAGTCAGAAAATAACCACTCCTGACCCCAAACCAGCCATCTCAACCCCACCCACTTCAGGTGCCACTGGCCAGCGTAGCCAGTTCCTGGGAGGGCAGTACCTGGCGCTCACTAAGTTGATGGATTATGCCTTGCCAGCGGCAGGACCCTGGGCCAGGGCTGGGAAGGCCTCCCCTAGCTGGTAAAGTTAGCTCCCATCATCTGGTGGGTCATGCCTGTACCTGTATCTGCTCCTCCCTCATCTGAAGGAGCATCACAGCACTCCTAGTATCCTGTCAGATTCCATGATATCAGGTTTAGGATGGGTGGAATTCAGATGTTTGGCAGAGATGTCCTGCAAGGGGGTTCTGGTTGGGGGAGGGATCCCTTTTGGTGAGGGTATGTTAGAGGTGAGTTTAACTGATCCATAATATCCAGTTTAGGATAGGTGGAAGTCAGATGTTTGGTAGAGATGTCCTGCAAGGGGGTGCTGGTTGGGGACGGAATCTCTTTTGGTGAGGGTGGGTTGAAGGGAACCCTACAAGCGGTTCAGCATGGATATCCCAAGCTGAAAAGCACCGCTCTGAAAGTAATGATGGGATAGCTCATATTGCCACTTTGACCAGAACCCATATCCCTGGGATGGATGAGATCCCAGCTTTCATGCCCAGGGGATATATGGGGAGTGGCCAAGAGTCATTGTTATGTTGTATCCTCTTTGTAGCTGATGCAGTTAATGCATTTGATTAATTGTAAGTCTTCTGGGTATCTTTAGGTTGGTAAGATATTGAAGAGCTCTATTTGGAATTGGACTTAACTTGAGGGGTGTAGCTTGCTGGAACCTTGGGATTGATCTGACCAGTGATAAAGATGTCCCAACTTCAAACTACCATGGAGCCCTGAAGAGTTAAGCTTTTCAAATGAGCTAGAATTCCAGGGTAGAGCTCCTGGCCTTGAATTCAACTTTGGTAGATAAAGGGGTTATGCTGTATAGTCAAAGCTTACTCTTTATCAGGTTAAGGTGATATCTTTGGATCACTGTCAAAACAATACAATGGAATCTGGGCTATGCTATTTTTAAACTGCTTCTGCTTTAATATTGGGTATATATATATTGATATTCCTTCACTGACAGAAGGATAGGAATGTTGGCTTCATTTTGATAGTTTACAGTGTAGAAGAGAATAACTTTATTTTGAGTTATTACAGTTATAAACATGAAATGTGGAATTAGTTGGCTTTTCAAGATGGGATTGTGCTATGCTGCGGC
>QTSX02003931.1:0-37337 GCA_014839935.2 Entomophthora muscae | reverse complement strand
TCATCTAACCAAGACTTAGTACAAATCCAATCCTAAGGTTAGGATTTCCCGTTGTGTGTCTGTGCCGCGCCTCAGAACACAACAGGCTTGTTGGTTGGCAGCTTGTGCGGGGGTGGGTAAGGGAGTGGGGATAGAGCTTGGCGCAAAGTGACTATTAAAAAAGTCAAAGCCATAGGGGTTGGGGGTCAAGTACAGGTCAGCTTCCTCATTACCTGCATCAAAGGCTTGGGTGTAAATGGGTGCCTCCACGTTTTGAGCCTCACCTCCATTAAAGCTGGCTTAGCTGCTGCTGGCTTGGTTGCTGGTGCTGTCAAAAATGTTGCTAGTAAAAACCATTGCAAAAAACCTAGGATAAAATCACTAAAAGTAGAAATTTTAAAATTTAATGATTTATTTTATTGTAATCTCAAGTCCATATTTGGAAGGTTCTCAAAATCATTACATACAAATCAGGAGCCATGAAAATGAATAAAATGCCTTGGTTCCTAAATTGGATAGCTGTTGATTGGATTTATAGTTTTATTTTTCTATTTGAGGCTGCTCATACTACACATACTGTGTTACTTCATTTTGCTTTGTGTTTGTGGAATCTTGTTTCTAGATTTCTCAAATTTTGTTTCACTTTAGTCCTTCTGTCAGTGCCTCAATTTAATCCTGATTGGATTATAATATATTCCAGAACAGCATCCATCCATCTCACTTGCTGTGTCAGTTCATTTTGTTTGTGGTTTAAACTACGCCACTTGATGTTTAATATAATTTTGTATAATGTGCTAGTGAAATTTTGTTTATTGTTTGGCAGTTCATTTTTTAACCAAATTTTTTTAAATTATTTGAATCCTGAATCTTGCGCAACTTGGATTTTGTTTAAATCTGGATCATTTTGTTTAAAACTGAGGTATTTTCAGTGTTGTCATAGCTTTTAAAACTACTTTAGTTTAATAAAACCATAAGTATTTGCAAATCTCAGCTAATAGTTTTCAGCCATAATTTTTCTAAGGAAATGGAAAAAATTCACCTTCATGCCTGTATGGCTTCTTGTAAGTCAAAGTGTTGATTTTGAGGTGTCTAAAATCTATGTGCTGCTTAAAGCAACCCCCAAGTTCAAAATAAAAAATGATTGAACCAATTTTCAAAAAAATTTATTTTCAAAATGCAATCTCATTTCCTCATATTTTTGCCTTCTTTATTTTTTCCTTGGTTTTTCTTGATTGTATTTTCCCAATGTCACTACTTGGATTTTACCATTTGCAAATATTTTGTGGATAATTTTGCTGTTATTGAATGTTTCCACCATTTGAATTCACATCCTCATTTTATCAACACTTCATAATTTCAGCAATACTCTACCATTACACTGGGCCAGTCAAGAGCCTGAGATCACCTGGACCATGTTTAGAGAGGCAGAAAAGTCTTGCTACATTAAAACCTTTTTGTTCATCATTTAAAGAACTCCTCTTCTTGTTATCAAATAAACATGAGGTGTCTCAGAATACCTCATTGCTTTGTTGCAAAAACTTTCCACTGTCATATTCTTGAGAGCAGCCAAGGAACACAACAGGAAACCCTAATAGTAGGGTTGGATTTGTACTAAGCCAGAGGTTAGTCTTCAGGGATGAATAATGGCTTTGCTTTAAGGCCCTGAGAATTATAATTATCAGAAATCTCCTCTAGCCAAAACTAGGAAGATGGTGCCAAAGTACAAAAATAATCACAAAGAGAAAATTTGAATATAACTTAAATTTTATTGGATGAATCTAATTGATTCTTATATGACAGTTGTTTACCACAAACAGTAGACAGACAGATATATCACTGGCCACTCTCATAAGTGGTTTAAGGATCACTCATGTCATCAGTTGGAATGTAAATGAGTCCTTCACCCAATTTGTGTCAAAACTCATTTTGAGTTGAGGAAGGGAACTGAAGAATTTTGCACTTGAAATTTGACTCCACAAAAGGCAAAATCAAAAGAGCATGAATGATGTGATTGACAACAGGAAGAAGTATGTCAGGGCTCCAAATGAGCCCAAAAAAGTATTACCCTGTATCAACTTAAAGGCATGCAAATTTGCAATTACACACTTGCATACTTGCCCAATTGGGCTATTGAATAAGACTTCAGTAATTGGCGCTACTATTCCTCAAAAGATAGAATCAATGCCCTGGGGACACCTGTACCAGGAGGCACCCAGAAAAATAATGTTATCTTCTAGAATTGATTATAATTGGCCAAAACTATCAGAAGTTAAGTAATTGGCCCCCAAAAATTCACCAAGGGGACTCCAATGTTTGTACCAAGCATCAGAGCTTAAAGATAGTATGTTCCCTGCTAAGCAGTCAACCAGATGATGCCAATGCCAGAGAAACTGCATCAGCAGGCCAATAAGGATTTATCATCAAGCCAGAATCCAATTTTCCAGAAATTTATAGCTGGGGGTTATAAATCCTCTTCCTTCTTACATCTATAAATAAACAACTGCAAGCTAATGCAATTTGAGCCCCTTATATTTGCAGGAGTTCATTACAGTAGTTTTAAAAGCTATGGTGACAAGCAAAAATAATTCAGATTTAAACGAAATGAACTCAGCTTTAAACAAAATAGAAATGAATCCAAATCTATTGCAAATCAATATGAATTCGTTTAAAATTAATTTTGTTTAAATCTGAGTTCATTTTGTTTAAATCTGAATTGTTTTTGCTTGTTGCCATAGCATTTAAAGCTACTGTATGTTACAATCAATCTTATACTGCTGGTACTATCAAACAGAGAGTGCTTGCAGCTTTGGCTCCAATGCTAGTAAACTGAGAAGATATCCACTTCCTCATCAGAACCAATCTTTGCATCAGTTCCTTCTTCCAGAAGCCTAGACCTGTAAGTATTGCTCCTGACACCAACCTCTTTATCACCAATTTACTCCCAATATGGGGAAAAAGTGAAAAATTTCACCCTCAACCAACATTATCACCAAGAATTCGCATTATCTTATCAAATAGCTCAAATCAAAGGATTAAAACATCAAGCATAATTTAATTAAGATCAAAAAATTATGTGCACTGGTAGAACAGATGCCCACTGCCACCATACAGGTGCCCACCACGCCCAAGCAGGCTCCCACTAGCCTAGCACCTGCAGGCCAGCCTTCTGGCCTCCTGCAAGCCCCGTCCACCAGTCCCCCAGGACCCAGCCTGCCTCCTGGACCCCTGACCACCTCACATTCCAGTCAATCAGAAGCAGGGACCTGCCCTAACTAATCAGGGGGTTCTCTAGACCTCAAGCAATCAAAAACTCTTCCTGCAACCCATCAATGGGGGCCTGGGCCCTAGGCCAAATGGGCAGGGCCAAAAACAGCCCAGGATGAGTCACCCAAAGTAAAAATAGAAACAGGGAATATCCTGAGTACCAAGCCAACCACCATCCTAACAAACCAGATAATAATTGGCCAGACACAAGAATTTCCTCCTGATCCTCAGATAAGAGCAGAACAAGGTTTGGCCTTCAATCACCCTTCAAACCTCAAGAGTCTCAATCTAGACTCTTGGGACTCCCAACCCCCTTCTTTCACTCACATTTACAAAACTTTTCACCATGAGGTGCACTATAAATAAAGGATCACCTCTCAACAATAAGTTGTGCTATCATTGAGAGATTACCCCCTCAAAAATACTTCTTCTTCCTCCCTCTAGACCAAGCCAAGACCAAATATCTAGACCTATCATCCCAACTTGTGAATATGAACTACCTCATCTTCACAGCTGTGTTAACAGCTTGCATTGGCGTAAGGAAATATCAACAAGATCCCCCTGTGTTTGGACCTTCACACAAAGGACTCAGAGGAATGCTTTTTGAAGATAAAGCACAACTTTAATCTTCAAATGGTGCTCCATGGCCTTCACTAGCATCTCTCATGTCAACAATGTCACTAGCCAGCTACACTTCTGTGTACTACATACTGTATACTTTGCTGGAAGCTTTGGGCAGTATAATACACATGCCAAGGTGATTAAATGGTTGATGGCAGTCTACCCTGTTGTCACTGGGTGGACTGAATTCCTGATTGCCAACCTGTTACCCTACCTTGATCAGCTAGCTCCCATAAATCTTGGGTATTACAGGACCAGGAGATAGATCCTTTCTATGTCTCTCTCTTTCTCTTCTGAAGCTTCCCTTAATTCAGCCAAATTGTTCTGCCAAGCAAGCCCATGAGTGCAGCTACCAGAGGCTTACTTTATCCCTCCTATTCCACCATACAGCTGTAGAAAGATCTGGGTTGCCTATCTCATCATACTGAGGATTGTTGAACAAGTGATTTCCTATATGGGAACATGGCACCCTTGGGCTATCACTGCCAATTATGTGATGAGAATGGCTTCTGCCATTTACTAGCACTTCCAGGCCAGGTCCTTCCCCTTGACCAGAGGATACCCTAAGAGTAACATGGGCCATGACACAGTAGGTGATATACCATAAAGGGAATCCACTGATCCCCAAGGGGTGGCATTGTGGTAGGATCTGAGTATGGTGTGACTGGTGAAGATCTAATCAAGGGATCTTTATGTAGAATTGGCTAGATTTCTATTTGGAGATGGTACCCATGTTTAAAACTAGGGGCAGAATATATTGTGCTGTTAGGTATGTCATGGGGTGGCTCTGTGAGTGCCCCCTGTGTGTTGTAAGATACATTGGCAGGTGGGGTACTAATCTTTGTTGCAGCACTTTGAAGGATTGAATGTGATGTTCAGTTTTCTTCTGGAGGGTGTGTGGTGGTTGTTTCAAGAGCTTCTCTACCTAAGTAGTTGGACTTCTGGGTTGAGATAAGTATCTCATGAGAGATAGTGAACCTAATTGAGCTAAGGAATCATTGCTTGTGAACAGTCAAGCCTATGAGTGTAACAATTTTTTGCTGCTTCTTGTGTAAGAAGACTTATGTATGTTTATAGGCATTTATAATCTACGGCTACTGCCACTTTTAATCTATACCCTTTGGAAAGACATTTAAGTGAGAGAATGGGAGTATACTTAAAGCCAAGATAAAACGAAAACAGGATGGTAGTCTTATTGGAAAATTGATAGGCTTTTATAACAGTCCAACTTAGACAATCTGTCTGCATGGACAGGTGGTAGCTTAGAAAGATCTATAGGAAGCTAGGTTTTCTCTGTCTGAGAGATCTGATCCAGATCCCATTCTGGAGGCGCTATCTTTGGTGGTTTTGGAAGCAACTCTCAGGGAAATAATTCCCTGAGAGAGACCAAGTGTAAATATTGTGGCAATAAGATATCTTTGCTTAGGATGAGATTGATTTTGAAAGGAGTTTTTAAGCTTGTTTGCAATAGCTCAAGTATGTATGGGTTGTTATTTTTTATGGTGCTTGCGCTGTATCTGTTTTAACTGATGGCAGGATCCTTGAAAAAGAAATATAGTCTAGTAAATCTTTGTTTTTAAACCTAAATGGCTTATTATAAGGTAATATGGATATACGTCAATATTTAAAATTCAAAACAGACTAAATGGTAGTGCAACCTTGAATTACATTTTAATCTGTGGCAGCACTTTAAAAGGCAACCATTTCAGGATGAATCTTAAGAACGATGAGGCACATGACGAATGAGATGAGTGATATAGTAAAAAAGGTGAAATGATAGTCAAAGGGAAACCCTATCTCATTCTTGAGCGACCAGGACCAAAACACACCGCATAGGTAAGGCCCAACCCCACGCATTAAAGACCCCAGTGCCTGTGAGATGCCGTTGATTCTTCCCAGTACCTCTTTGGATTCGCATGACTCGGGAAGAAGGATATTGTAGGATGTGAAGCCAAGCATGTTGCAGAATGTTCGCAATGAGAAGATGGCAGTAAGCAGAATCCACGCAACATGTGTCTGCTCTCGGTCTACAAAAAACTTGGCAATCGGCATTATTGCAAAGAGAGGGATAAAAAGAATAAATGCCCATCGCATCAAAGTCAGGGTACTGAAACGACTCTGCAGTGGACGATATAAGCCAAGCTGCATAGCAATAAGAACCACCCCCATCATGGAGTTCAATGCCCCAATGTCTTGAGGTAAATAACCAAGTCCGCCATCATGTACTTTTGTGCCTGCCCAGAAAGGAAAGAGTTCGTCGCTCATAACAACTATTAATGACAATCCCATATTTGATAGCATCACAAGGAAGGTTCCTTTAGAAATAGCTCTCGGGCTGTTTTGGGAAATCTCAATAACAGATGATTCAGTGCTGGAAGAAGCAGAATTCGCTTTTGGTGAGGCTTCTCCATAAGCTGACACACTTGTAGTTGAGATGGGATCCATAAGAGGGGCGGTTTCATCAAGATTGTTGTTTGGCGTCAAGGAAGGACGATTTAGGGTCTCTTCTAGAAATATATGAGCAGCGATGAAACTAAAAGCACATAGTAGAGATGAAACAGCACAGGGAAGGAAATAGGGGTATTTTTTTAAGAATAAAATGTTTCCAAATACGAGGGGGAATCTTTCATAAGGATGTGTTAGAAACCCTCCTAGAGCAGGACCAATAATGAGTCCTAATCCAAATACCATTGAAGCATAGCTAAACGCCTGGGCTAAAAAGAATAAGCTGGGATAACCGAAATGCCCTACCTCTATTTGTTCGATCGGTCATCTCGCCAATCATGGTTTTAAGTACCCCTATGTTTCCATTCAGAATACCAGCCATAAATCTAGTCGTCATTGCCCAAGCTAAGTTTTTACTTAGCCCGAACAAAAACATAGATATCATCGTCCCAATTAGCCCCATCATCATAACTGGTTTTCGCCCAATCTTATCCGATAGCATACCCCAAGGAACGCCTTACGTTTTAAAAATTAATATACAAACACGGTTGAAAATAACAATATATCCTTACCGCTTAAGAATTCGCCAATAGCAAATGAGGAAGATATTAGACCTGCATAATAACCGATCATTTTTTTATCGTCAGTCATATTAAAATCCTGGACCATCTAAAATGCTGTTAATTAATACGATAAAACCAGTAAAGACATACAAAAAAGACAAATGGGAACAGCAACGTAAATGCTATGGGTTCGCTGAAGCGAATGCATAGCAGAATAAAGAACTGAGGATTTGGAAGAGGTGTTTTTGATGGTAGAGTAGGAACAATCATCTTGATAAGATTTAGGACTGAAAGGCAGTGGTTATTGTTGGGGATTAAGAAGGGATGCTTGACATTCACAGACTCTTAAGAAATTTTGATTGTTGTTTATTCATGTCCACTTAGTATCTTATTTCGGGAAGATGTCCTGTTTTAATCTAATTTGTTATTCTTGAAATTCCATGATCAGGCCAAAGGAAAACAGTATTTAAATTGGTGAGACCCAATTGATCTTTGTTAATCAGATCTAGGTGCTTGGCCGATTGGCTCAGCAGGAATGTTCCAGATATTTCCATGATTGGGGGTTTAAACTTTAAAACCTGGATTTGTGATATCATGCATCGCTAAAATAGGTTGACTGTATATATATTTTTATCAATCAATTAAAGGTAACAATCTCGAGATAAATCACCCTTCGAGCCAATCATGATCAAGTATTCAGATATTGTGGTCGTATTTATATTACTTCAACAATTTAATATTTAGGAGCGATAATTTTATAATCTTCAAACCGCATTATTAATGAACATGGAGAATCAGGTTCACATGCTACATTTCAAAAAATTAAAGAATTCGTACAGCCGATTTGATGAAAGAGGAACCTTATGAGCTAGTTGAATTTTGTTCCCTTTAAAAAAACTTATCAGCTAGTTGACTAAAATAAGCAATATTGTAGTTTTTATAACCGTTGAGATAGATAGATCAAAGTCAATTCATAAGGAGCAAAAGTCACGCACTGAACAAAAATATTTGAACTAATGCCGTAGTGCTAGACTATATAATTTAAGAACAATATATAACAAACATGCAAATAAACGCTAAATCTCTTAATGCAAAAAAGTAGCATAAAAATCAGGAATAATCCTGACTTCCATTAAGATATGATATATTTGTCCAATAAGGGATCAGAATTTATCTTATAGTCTAGACCAATTAATGAATCAATCACAAAATAATATATCTGAGCCTCGCCTATGCAAAATGCATAAACTGTGCATTGCATAAATAGGCCATTTATGCAGCCTTATCTCATTGATTGTGAAACAGATTTTGATGGCTAAAACCACATTCAAAGGCTCTCGACATGTCTGGCAACTTTTAAGCAATCAAGACCTGTCGAGAACCCTGATTGTAAGCGAATTGGGTTTATCCTGGTGACATTCAATAAATGAGCTGCAAGCTTATGCAATGTTCCAGATTACCTGCTACTTATGACTTCATTATTTTACCTTTGCATTTGGGCAGAAAGATACAGTAGTTTTCAAAGCTATGGCGCCAAGCAAAAAAACTCAGATTCAAGCGAAATCAAAGTGGATCCAAATCTATTGTTAATCAATAAAAATATTTTGTGTTTTATTGTATTTGCACCTGAGTTGATTTCGCTTAGCGCCATAGCTTTGAAAACTACTGTATTCTGTCAATTATTTTTACATTGACTGATTTTCAGTTAAATTTGATTTGACTATAATTTTCTTCATAAATAATTTTTTAACTTTACAATAAATAAAATATATATAATCTATTTATTAATAAAGGCTATGCTTCACACTTACAGTTATCTTTAATTTTATTTAATTTTTGTATTTAAGAGGCTTAATTTTAAATATTTACCTTTTTAAAATCTAATTAAATTAAATTTCACTGCTAGAAAATAAAATAAAACATTAAAATTTTCAAAAAGTAGCTTAAATAGGAAAGGCTCTCTTATTTTTATATTTCTGATTTTTTATTACTGTAAAGTAAAAAATTGACATAAAAGATTATAGTTGGATCAAATTTGACTGGAAGTCAGTCGACGGGAAAACCATTGCCAGAATATCTTCCTGCCCCTTGCATTCTTATCTTTAATGGGCTATAAATAAATATTGTTTCACTGACAATATTTTAAGATTCAATTAAAGTTTTATCCTCAATACCATCTCCTTTTTCCTCTTTATAAGTAGGTCATCACAAGTTTATTGTGGGGTTTATAATAAAATAATACAAATTGTTCCATTGGATTATAATATTGACTTATGATTTTGAACAAATTCAGATTTACTAGACCCTTGATAGAGGTAGCATAGAGACTCAAAAAGGTATTCAAACATATAAACTAGTACAGCAAAGGAAAAAATTGTAAAAAGCAATTTTATAAGCTTTTTGTCACAGTGTCACTGTCAGGGATCCAGCCTGTGGGGGTTTCTTGGGAACTCGCGGGCGGACAGCCCACAAGCCCAACAGGAAGGGCCCACCACAAGATTGGTGCTAACTTTACAATATAATATAACAATTTTCCCAGGAGGGCCCAAGGTCCGCTCGTAGGTACCATCAAATCAATCAAGCTGGTAAGAGTGATATACATCACCCCAAATATCTGAGTGAAAGTGGATTCATTGGCCACAACAGATTCTTGCGGGCGGTTAGGCCGTGGGGTGAGAGGTGGTGTCATTGGAACCAAATATGCAGGCAGTTAATTGTACTTGTCGCGGAATAGCAGAGGTGGTATGGTGATTTTGGCGCCCTCTCTGTAAACGGTCTCGGTCTCTCTAGTTCTAGCCTCTGGATTGTAGATTAGGATTTCCTCTAGGGTGAACTCTGAGTATGCAGGGTTGGGTGGGTAATCAGTGAAATGTACCGGGCCAAAGTAAACTCCTGGTGGACAATAGAATTTGGGCGGCTGGTCCGCGGTTTCTTGGGGTTGGTGAGTGTGAGGTACAGAACCGCGGGAGGTAGACTGCAAATGAAATAGAACTAAAATCAAATATGGAATAACCTGGTTGAACCAAAGGTTCATGTCACTTTATTGTAAGAATGGCAATGGGCAGCTTCCTGGTGGTCCAGGGTATAAGTATGCCCATCTACCATGGGTAAACTTTTACAAATTTCTTTGGCCCAGGTGCTAATGTCTACCAGGTTTTTCTAGTCCTCAGTGGCATCCTTTGTGGGAGTTAATTCATTGGCTGATTTGAACTGAGAACACTCAAATTTCCTTAACAGGTCATGGGGTTTTTCATCTCTGGGCGGCCTGGGTTCTATAGAAAGTTTCTTTGTTTCCCCTTCTGTGGTGGCCCAAGTTATTTCAGGATCTATGGCTTGGCCCGCCCGCTGATTGGTTGGGCTAACAGGAACCTTTAGCGTGGGGAGTGTCAATGTAGGTGGTTTTGGTTCATCAAGCTTTAGGGGATTTCCCAAAGTCAAATCTTGCTCTGGTTTGAGTACAAAAATCTGCAGGCAGCTGATCCTGCGGGCTGGCGTCCCGCAGGGTATCAGGGTTCAAATCCCGTAGTTGAGGTTTTCCTATGAACATGGTCAATAGTAGTTTGTCACTTGTGACAGTCACAGCCCATACCAGAGTCTGGCTGGACTCCCACAGGGGAGGCAGGACGGGCCTGAAAGGCCATGTACACAATTGGTGCTATCCTGACAAGGTAATTCACAGCTGTGGCCAGAGGACGCCAAATTCCAGTATGGGGCACACCTGATTGGCCAGCCCCAATACTATGATGTAAACAAACCCCAAATTGCTGAAGCCCTGGGCAGGAGGTACATTGGGCAGGGGGGGAGTGAGAGGGATCTCCTTCATGGTAGGCAGAATGGCCAATCTAGGGTGGCCAGGAGGAAGATCCAGGTGATGAGGATGGAAGAACTCCAAGTCAAAGACGCAAGGTGGATTAACCAAAGTGACAGGAGAAGAACCAGGAGGGAACAGATAGGTGCAGTTGTATTGTGTAGTGAATTCACAAATAGATGCAAACAGAATTGTTACAGAAGTAACAAGTTTGAATCCTGCTATGAGATTCAAACCTGCTCCCAGCCACCAGGCAGGGAGAGCAGGTAGTGGGAGCTTGCCTGCACCTGGGGTTGCTTTAAAAAGCAAATATCCAGGTGCAGGAACCGCTCCTGCTCTGGCAGTAGCTGTGGGGCCCATCCTGTGTGACAGAAATTGCGGGATAGTATGAAGCCATTTCTAAATGGTGGGGAATTACCATCCAAATCCACATAGAATTAGTGATTAACCACCAATGTGGCTTCAGATATTGTTTTGTGAGATTTCCAATTGAGATACTAGGATTAAGTAAAAAAAATAATACTAACTAAAGTAGCCCAAGATAAATAGCCTGTGAAAGCATCAGAGTATCTTTAGAATAAAATTCAGGCCAGTGAGATGCAACACAATTTTCAGCTTAAAAGACAGGGGGGACAACTCCAAGATTGGCAGGCATGGAATTAACATTGGGAGGTGCCAACAACAAAGTTCCAAATGCAAGGCACCATCTTCCAGTAATGATCTGGCTTAGAATCGGATTTTAGGGAATATATTGCAACAATACAACTACAGGATGCATTTCAAAATGTAAATTATACCAAGGGATATATGGTTTTTATTGAGTAAATTTTTGGGAGGACTCAACTCTTAGAGTTGAAACAGTAAAAATTATTCAATATATATCAAAAATTGACTAAGCAATACCACCTGGATCCTGGGCTCCTATTCCTTCCACATTGTCAAGTGATTATCTGGTCCAGGTTGCAAAGAACCCTTGGGTGACCAGTTTCTGAAAACCATGCTGATTAATAAGTTCATATCTGGTGACCCTTAAGTCATGTTGATTTATCAACATCAACTTACAGGGGGGAATAAGATTTGACTGGCAAACTGGAGCAGCTGTAACCCATTTGTGATCAACTGTTTGATCCAAGTCTGTTAAATCAGTCAGCTTTGTTAAAGGTTTCCTGGCTTTCTGAGCTTTCCTACTTGGCCAAATAATCCCCGGCATTATGTAACTTACCGTGACATCCTGGGCCCCAAAAGCTATGCCCAAGCCTTGGTGGGTTTGGCTGGGCCTGGGCAAGCTAAATTTAGCTGCCCAGAGCTCCCAGTTCAAGTCCACCCTCTATTTAGTTATCCAGGTTCCCAATTGGGAAACTCTTTTTTAATCAAGCTATTCAGCCGCAAGAATGCCTGTCAAGCCAGTTAAAAAATGGTAATCAAATTAAAAATGATCCCATGACACCTGCAGCCAACCCTTCCAGAAAATAACCAGTCAAGCAAAGATAGGCCACTAGCAAGCCAAGCAGCTGTTCCTGAAGACCCCAAAAATTATGATGAAACAGCCAACTAACCAGAAGAATTTGAGATGCCAAGCCTTGCCACCCAGATAGCATCAGAAGAATGCCCAGAGGCACCTGCATGTGAATGAGTATATAAGCCAGAAGCACCAGAAATATTCAGTATTGTCATTCTTACCAATAAATTTGTTATGAACCTTTGGTTCACCAATCTGATTCCTTACATATTTTTGATACCCTTCCATCTGCAATCACATAAGCACTGGTAATTATTCTCTGAGATTAGAAGCCAAGTGCTAGTTGACAAAACAGAAGCACTTGACTACTACTGCCCTTCTGACACTATGTTTGGCCCTGTGCACTTCACTGAGTATCCACATAACCCTGACCACAAACCCTGGAACTTAAAAACTTGCAGTGGTACACTTGCCCAGACGCTCCCAAGGATCCATATCAAATAATCTGTGATGGTAGAGAAACCACTATATACCCTTTGATCTTCAATAGGAAATATAACAATCCTGCCACCTACTTGGTCCCAATGGAACCACCCCTGACGCCCAAACCAATTATCTTGACCCCACCCACTTCTGATGCCACTGGCCAGAGTAGTCAATTCCTGGGAGTGCTGTATCTGGCACTTACAGAATTGATTGATTATGTCTTGCCAGAGGCAGGACCCTGGGCTGTGGCATGAAAGGCCCTATCCTACCTGGTAAAGTTAGGTCCCATCATCTGGTGGGCCATGCTGGTACCTGCATCTGCTCCTCCCTCACCTGAAGGAGAATCACAGTACTCCTGGTATCCTGACAAGAATGATTATATTGGTGCAAAAATATATAATTCAGCAACTGTGATGAAGTTGACTCCCTGATACTTGACACTTTGTCAAGTACCAGGTATTCAACTGCCGCATATGTGAATCCAATAGTATTTTTGGCTTAACCAATTTTAAGCTAATTTTCACTAGTAATTTAGGGGGCAACAGCGCCCATGTCAACAATAATAATGTCAACAGTGGCCACTGTTGACTCAAAACTCTAAATCTCCTATGTTTTTTGCTAGTTGCGCTAGCTTAATTCTTTTTTTAAAGTGTTCAGGGGTGTGAACCCAGAAAACACAACAAAATTGTGGCCATCTCGACACAATTTAATATTAAGCTTAATAAAAAACTTGATTTAACCAGATTTTTCCTTTACTTTTACTAATAAAAATTAGTTTATTTTTTTATTTGTTTTCACAACGTAAAAGTGTCAATGTCAACACTTTTTAAGCATAACTTATTTTTAATAACAAAACTGAAGCATCTACAGTAAAAAAATAAGTGCGCATTTAAAAATATTTTTTTATTGAATTATTATATTGAAAAAGACAGTGTGCATACATTTGATTGTTGAAATGTTCATGTTATAAATATTTATGTGGCATTTATTACGGCTTTAATATACTAAGTGGATTGGTGGCTAACAGTGATCCAATAATTTAAGCATGAGTTACTATGTAAGTTACTATAGAATTTATTATTAAAAATAATGTTGACACTTGTAAATGTCGTTTATTTGCTCATGATCATCCCCTGGGGTGGAGTTAAGCAAATTAGAGTGGCACAATTAAGCCTAGATTAATATGCCACCTCATATAAAAAATGTTGTAAGTGACATTGTTGACACTTTACCCTTTTCAATACTTGAATACAACTTCTTAACAACTTCATATAAGTGCAATGGTAAATATCATATTAACATCCCAAAAATATAATTTTTAATAAAGAAATCAAGAACCTTGATAATTTTTTTACTTATTTTTATATGTTTTTTTTAATTTTTATATGTGAACAAAAACACACAGAAAACAGTTAATTTTTGCTAGCCTGCTTAAATTTAATTAAGCGTACTATGAAAAAATATAGTAAGTTTTCAAAAAAATGTTGACAGTGACAATGTCGTCAAAAATAATGTATACAATTTTTGTAATTGACAGTGAGAATTCAGCTTTTTTTACAAATTGTCACTCATAATGTCGGCGCTTTTCAGTTCTCACATATAAAACTTTGTTTTACATAATAAAAACTTCTCATTTTTTGATGTTGTATTTTTGACTTTGCTCTTTCATATTTTTTAATTTTTAAAATAAAATCTATATCTAAATATAATACTTTCACATAAATATCTTAACTTTTAATTTTTTTATTTAAAACTATAATAAATTAAAACCTATACAAGTATTTTTTAACTTTTAAATGCCAAGAAAACCCATCTAAGATTTACTTTTTATATATTATGCATTTTAAGTTGTTTTATTTGTTTTTTACATACATTGCTTTATTTTAAACCATTTTGCTTATTATTTTAGGACAAAAACACTTCCAAACAGCCCAAAGGAACCAAGCGTCCTTCAAAGCCAACCAAACCCACCAAAAAGAAGCCTGTCTCATCAAAGAAGGCCACCCCCAAACCATCCCCAAAGCCCTCACCTGAGCCCTCTCCTGAGAAGAGCCCTGCTCACTCCACTGGGGGAGAGGAAACTGATGGCTCTCTTACAGAGCACAGTTTCTACAACTTGGCTTCTGACAAGGAGCCAACCAAGAAGAAGCAGCAAGGCAAAAAGTCCTCTCCCAAAGATAAGTCTCCTGCACATGAGGAGCACCACAATAAGCCCCCTTCTGCTTCCCCACCCCCACCAAACTCCCCCCTTCAAGCTCATCTGGGGATGATTCAAAGCCCCGCCCTGATTACTTTCCTGGCTTCCGCCATGCTCCTGCTGGCCCTTGGGACCCTCTGTTGGCCCACAACATCTGCAACATTGACAGAAAATTCAAGGTTCCCTCTTCCTTGCCCAAATACTTCCCAATCATGAGTGTAAAGGGTGGGCCAGCCATGGTGGCCATTGGGTATATCTTCAGCTGCAACAATGCCAACAGGGGCTTCAAGAGCCGCCATTACACATGTGAGGACCTCTCCTGCCCAGTGCGGCTCAACACTGAGCGCTGGGACCTGGTCCAAACCATCAAGGGCAAGCATACCTGCATCATGCCTAAAACCACCATAGCCTGCCTTCTCAAGTGGTATCTGGTGCAGGTGATGCCCACCCCCAAAGATCTTTCTGCCACCCAGCTGGCCGTGCTTGCTTGCAAGTACCTCTCCCCAACCAACTTGAAGAGGGTTCCAACTCACAATAAGTTGGTCAAGTTTGTAAGTGATAGGTGTCAAGCCTCCAATCCCCTGGCCAAGAGTGCCACTACCATTGAAAACCTGGTCCTCACGGATTCCCTTAAGAAGACGGAGGATGGTGAGATGTTCCTACTGCATGACAATGGGCAGGAAGTGGAGGATAGGATTGTAGCCTACGCCACAACACAAAACCTGGAGCAGCTGAACACTGCTACCACCTGGCTGTGCGACGGCACATTTGCTACTTGCCCCTCCCTATTCAAGCAGCTTTGGGTCCTGCATGGGCAGTTTAATGACCAGGTCATCCCCTTCTGTTCTTTCTCCTTCCTGGTTCCAAGACTGAAGTCTACACCAGAGCCTTCAAGATCTTCCAGGATGCTTTGAGCTCCCTTCCCATCAACCAGCTCCCCCCTCCCACTCATGCCACAAGGGCAAATCCCTCCTCCGCTGAGAAGGATGAGTCCACCATAGCCGCTGAGCAGCTAGCTCATGCGTGGTCACTTGGACCAAGGGTTATCATAATGGACTTTGAGCAGGCTCAGTTCAGAGCCTTTGAAGCCACCTTCAATGGAGAAGTCCAGGGCTGCTTCTTCCATTTTAGGCAGGCCCTTGTCAAGAATCTCAAGAGTGAGAAGGACCTTTTCAAGAAGTATCTTAACAATGGTAAGGGGAAGTGCTGTTTTGCCCTGACTCAGTTTGCTGCCTTGGCTTTTGTGCGCCTGGAGCATACTGGGCTTGGCTTTGAGGCCCTCCTGGAGGATTCTTACATCAAGAAGCACTCCACCATCTTCAAAGGCTACCTGGGTTACTTTGAGCACCAATGGGTGGGCAAGAAGGTGACTGCCCGGAGAGGTAAGAGCAGGGCCACTGCCCCTTGGAACTGTCAATGCGCCTGCCTCAAGGGGGAGATGAAGACCACCTCTAGCCTTGAGGTTTGGCATAAGCACCTGAAGGTGAAGTTTGGGACCAACCCCAAATATAACAAGTTCTTCTCTAAGCTACAGGAGGAGCAGGCCCGGACTGTCTCCAAGTTCTGCGACCTGGCCAACCAAGTGGCCCCCAAGAAGCAAAAGTCCAAGGAGCAAGACTACCAGGAGGACGTGCAAAAGGTGGTCAAGAAAAAGTATAAGGTGGCAGAGATTAAGAAGTACCTTGAAGATGTTGCCACTGCTCTTGCTGGCGGCTTTAATTAGCCAAATAAACTTTTCTTTGCTTTGCCTATATATTTTTTACCTTTAATTTTTTAATTTTTTAATTTTTTTGAATAGTAATAATCTTTTTAAGTATAAATGGTAAGTTTAAGATACAGTTTTAATGTGGTTTAGTAAGAAATATATTATATTCTGTTAATTTATCTTTAAGGTATGAGATATTTTCAGTTATGCTTATATAAAGTATAATAAATTAAAATTAGAATTTTCTTATATTTTGTAGTTATTATGATATATTAAATATCTTTGATTTTTGGTTCATTGGAATTTTAATTTTTATGGGAATAAAAAATATTTTTATAATAAAGGGTGTAATTTACATAGTAAATTGAAAAATAGTTGCTTATATCTCCTTATTCTTATTACTTATAGTAATTTTTTATTGCAGTTTTGAACTCTCTGGGGTCATTTTAGTATAATAATGTATTTTAAAGTAATTTTTTTATATTAGAAATGTTCAGGGTAAAGTGTTTTGTTAATAAAAAATGTTGACATCTAGGAAACAACATTTAGTAAAACCAGGTCATCACTTTACTATAGTGTCAACATTAAAAGTGTCAACATTTTAAGTGTCAACATGGGCACTGTTGCCTCCATATAAGGTTTTGTGCAAAAAGGGGTGCATCTCATGTATCAATTAGATGAATAATACTCTTGGCCAACCCATAGTTATTAGGTCCAGAGGCAAAGATGTCCTTAAATTGATCTGAGGGATCAGTACGTCCTTCTGCTGGATAGGCAAGAGTTGAGGAAAATCAGCATTTGTAAGCAAGGAGAGCACTTAGGGATCCCCCTCTGGTAGGTTAAAGTCACTAAAAGTTCTAAACATGTAGAGATAGGCCACCTGTTTTGCTCCTAAGATGCAACTATGTCCTGCAACTTGTGCTTCAGAGACCTGCTTGGGTGAAGCAGTCAAATTGGCCACAGTAATTGCACAGTATAAATCCACTCCCCCCTTTGGCCTTAGATAGGACAAGTTTCCACAACACACAAAAAAATCTGCTCAGGATCCAGCTAAGCCTCTTAATTCCCTTGATGATCTAGCCCACAAAATTTATGAGAGATTTTTATTAGTGTATCCCTCTCAGGTGGTAACCATCAATGATCAGATTATTGTGCTTAATTGGGAAGAATCCCTGATTAATTTGGATTATTTTT
This sequence comes from Entomophthora muscae, assembly GCA_014839935.2. NCBI lineage: Eukaryota > Fungi > Entomophthoromycota > Entomophthoromycetes > Entomophthorales > Entomophthoraceae > Entomophthora > Entomophthora muscae. Next base: position 19,616 of record QTSX02003931.1, on the reverse strand, counting down.
TGGCTTGATTTTGCTCTCACTTAAAAAAGATAAAGGCCAAACAACAAGGACGCGCTTCTGTTGATTCCACAAATCCAATCCAAACTGGAATTAATGGCATCCTGAAGTGTCCTTTAGGCATTAGCCAATTAGAGGTGGGGTTGGAAATTAATGAGAAACCATTCAATCCTCCTGAAATTCCCTTGAAAAATTCTATCCCAGCCAATCAGATGCACAATTGGGGTCAGGTGATTTCTCAAACCCAAACTCTATCTCTTAAAGCAAGACAGGGAACTTTTGGTCCCCTGCTTTCTCATTCTTAACAATTAAAGCTTTGACTTAATAATCTTTAAAATTCAAGTTTTTTTGGTCCCTTTTTTGGCTGGTCCTGTTGTCTTTTAAGTTATTGAATAAAGTCTAAAATCTCTTTACCTTTTACGTTGTCCTTTGATTTATAGCGCTTCTTTCAAAGTCCCTAGAGTCAGCGTTAGGTGTAGAGTTAATCCTTACCTTTGCCGCTTTTGAAATCTGATTTTGATCTTTAAAAATAGTACTGTAAATTCAGAACCTAAAGGTAAAAATGTGGGATTGTCAAATTATTTTGCATGAACTCTACAACTTAATGTAGCAATTTTCATCCTAGAACAACTTACTTTTTTATATAAAAGGATGAAAAATATTCTGGTAAGTTGGTGAGTTTACACTAAAGAATTTGACAATCCCACATTTTCCCAGCAGGTTCTAAATCTACAGTATCAAATTAGTTATAATTTCTTAATTTAATTTCAATTTTTTTTGCTTTTGTTTTATCCTGGTCCCAGTGCTTCTTTACATCTTAAAAAACCTGCTTTGCTTCTGCTGCTTCAAACCTGATTTTGAAGTCCCCTCTATCACAGGTTCCAAATTCTTCCCTTAGACTTTAAGGTGGTCCAGCAAAAATTTAACTGGTGTCAAAATTATGTTGGTTCTCCTAGCAATTTTTTTTGTTTTTACCCTGGCTCCAGTTCTGTTGATGATCTGGTCTACCACCCCAGATCTCTGGACCTGCTTGTCTTTATCTGCCTCCTATGTGGGAGAAGATTCCTTTCACCTCCTGCATTTGCTTGAGAACCTTCCTAGTTGCGCCCAAGGCCTGGTTGCTACAGGGGGAAAACTAATAAAGAGTCTCACCAGTGATGATCTTGAGTTTCCCTCCCCCAGTTTTGACCTTGCAGTTTTCCTGGAAACGTTTGCTGCCACAGTACCTCCTCCCTTGGAGCCCAAGCCCTCTGCCCCTGAGGCAAAGTTGTCCCCCCAAAATCCTGCTCCCAGGCACACTCCATGGCTGCTTGGTGGTTTGGTTTTGATGGGCTTGTATTATTACCTCCCCCAGTTGTCTTCTGTGTCCTCTCTCTAGACGCCCATACAAGCAGCCATTCCAGTGCTACACTGGATGGTATCCTGGTGGATCTTTCCCCTGGCATGGGAGCCAGACTTAGTCAGTTTAGCTCTCCTCTCTTACATACAGGCTCCTTATGAGTTCAATCCAGAATCCCAGGGCATAGACAGGGCTCTTTTCAACTTAGGAACTCAGGAGAGTATAACTCTAAGAAGGATTTCTCAGGCAACTCATAGGAGATCTGGGAGTCAACAATCACCTGGGAGCCAGGAGGGATAGTGACAGTAGCTGGGGCAAGTAGTGGAACACCTTCTTTGGCAGGACAAGATAGTGGAGGGAAGAGCATATTAGAGGAATGAGTTTGGTATTTTAAAGAAAAGAAACCCACAGTATATTTGAGGACATATGGTCTAAGTCTTTTTCCAAAGATACGTGGAGTTTCTTCAAAGATCAGGGGGATCTCATATCCTAGAAGAGACAGATAGCCATCTTGAAGGTTGACAATCCCATTGTACTATTGGAGGAACTGAGTGCCCACCAAAAGGGTATAGCTTTTGTTCTCTAGAACAACATCAGGGGAGACAATGAGGAGTTTCCTAAACCTAATTGACAGAGCATAATAAGCGCTCATAGCACTGGTCTGGGCCATACCAGCAGTCCCATAAGATTTTGTGTAGTTGAGATCAGGAGTTAATTTGAGCTTATTCATCAACTTAGAAAAACAACATTAAAGGGAGAGCCAGTATCCAAGTTAGCTTTAATCTTAAATTTCTGGATGGATAATTCTACAGGAAACTGTGGTAAAACTGACTCCCTGGTGATTGACTCTCTGGTGCTCAACACTATAGTAAAGTGAGAATTCAGCTTTTTCCCTGATTGACAACCAGAAATTGACACTTTTTTAATTAAAGGATCTTGATGTAATGAAAAGTTTCAATATAAAATTTAAGCTATACAGCTATGTTATACAAAGTGACTTCAGAGAGCTCAGAAATGCAATAAAAAAGTACCTTAGTTAATAGAAATAAGGAGAAATAAGCAATTATTTCTCATTTTACTATGTAATTTACACTCTTAATTATAAAAATATTTTTTATTACCATAAAAATTAAAATTCCAATGAAAAAAAAATAAACAAAAACACAACAAATAAATTTACGCAAAATATGAAGAGCTATTAATGTTTATTTGATATAGTTTATATAAGCACAACTGTGAATATCATATTTTTTATTTGGAAATTAACAAAAATTAAGATATTTCACTTACTTTCAACTATAAATATTCATCCCAAACTTACCATGCATACATAGAACAATCACTGCTATCTAATTAAATTAAAAAACTTAAAAATTAAAACTAAAAACTAAATGATCAAAACTAAAAAGTAAAAATTAAAGCTAAAAAGTTAAAAGTCAAAGTAAAAATCATATAAGCAAGCAAGCAAGTTTACTCCTCCCCCTTTTTGCCCTTTTTCCTTTTAGCCCCTTCTATGAGGGCAGTGGCAATAATATTAAGCTGCTGCTTGATCTCAGAGGCCTTGTACTTGTGCTTGGCTGCACCCTGGATGGCCTTGGTAAAGAGCGAGGACTTGGTGGTGGGCTTGGTGGGGGGCGTGGTTGGCAAGATCCTTGAGCTTGGAGATGTTCTTTTCCTGCTCATGTTGAAGAAGGAAAAAGAACTTGTTTAACTTTGGGTGCAGCCCAAAGTTGGCCTTGAGATGCTTATTGTCAAAAAAGCAGGCTTGACCTGCCAGCAAGGTTCCAAGTAAGCGGGTTTGTGACCTGCAATCCAATTACCCAGCCACTTGAAGCCAGACTAGGAAGTCAACTTGAATTTTCAAATCCAACAACATGAAAAAATGATGATCCCTTATGGTGGATACCTTGTTTTGACGCTTGACTCATTACCAGGATCAAGCCACCCCCTTCACCATTAAACCATGTGATCAACACAATCATGTTCCTGTTATCCTTGATTCACAATGACTATATAATCACTATCTCTCAATAAAGATTATTATCTAGCTTCTAAATATTTCCCCCCTTGTAACTCTGCTAAAACAACACAGTTACAACATTGGTAGCACAGGTAGGTTCTCCATCCTACCTTATCTTGTAAAATTCTGCCTGTGGCCCGTACTCACCACAGCCAACAAATACTTGACAGAATTATGTCTGGCCTCCTGCTGGACTGGACCCTGTACACCCCTGGTACCAAGATACCTGATGGCTTTGTCCTATACCAGAACATGGTGATACCACTCCCTGCGTTCAATTCCCTGTCAGCACAAGGGTTCTTTCAGGCTACCTCTGCTATTCCACAACCAACCAATGAAAACACCATGCCCGCCTACGTAGCCCAAAGACTGTGAAGCGCTGCCTTGGAACCTTTTGCTGGGGCCAACAACAACACTGCTGCATGGATCCAGTCCGCCCAGAGCAAACTAGCCCAGATGGAATGCCCATAGCAATTTTGGATTGCAGAAATCTACATCTGACTAACCCACAACTCTGGCACCTGGTGTGACAAGTGGCACAAAGAACACGCCGACAAGAACTAGGATACCTTCAAGTAAGACGTCTTGGCAAGATTTGTGCTTAAGGACACAGCGCTCATGATCATACGCCAAGTAAAGAACCTAACCCAGACAGGCACTGTGAAGGAGATCACCCAAGCCTACAAGGAACTCCAACTTTGTGCACCCTCTGACATGGCCTTTGACACCCCAGCTACACACATCATGTACTATGACGCCCTTAAGTTGCATGTAATGAGACAAGTGAATCTGGACCAGGTGACCAACCTACAGAGTCTGTATCACAAGGCAGAGAAAGTGGAACAAACATCCAACACCATCCATAAGGCACAAACTGGGAAACAAGAGAGACCCAAGGATTCCTACACAGGCAGGTGCTCCGCTTGGCCACCCCCTGGAAGCAACAGGAATAACAACTACCATAAATACACAAGCTCAAATGGACATGGGAATGGAAACAATGGACAGTCAAATAATACTCATTTCCATATCACTGACTTGCAAGACAATCAAGATGAGGGAAAAGCCCAGGGAGAGAATTAAGCAAGCCAAGCTCTCCCCACACAACTCCCAACTCGCCCAATGATGAGTACTAACCTGAGGACGTGGACCAATGATCCAAGTACCCTTGCAGGACCTGGTACTGTACACCATTGCCAGACATCCCAATAAACTGATGTCCTATCCTTTCCATTTTTGCAGTTATACAGGCTTGGCACTCCTAAGCTTAGGTGTGGATTGAACCCTAGTCAACAGCAGCTTTGTAGACAAGTTCAAGCTAGCCACTAATCCTTTGCAGATTAAAAACGTGGTTTTAGCTGATGAACATGACATTGCTGTGACAAGGGAAACCACCCCCTTATCTGTCATGCTTGAGAACCTACACTTCACCATCCAAGGCCCCATCATCAACTTCCCAAAGTTTGACATTGTACTGGGATTGGATTGGTTACAAAAGAACAATCCCCACGTAGACTGGGCAACCTTGGTGTTGACTATCAAGCGTGAAGGTGTCAATCACCAGATCTATCCTGACTCAGTGGATCAACTCCTATGCAACCATGTCTTTGTGCGCATCACAGAGACCCTGGAAAAAAGGAAAACCTTAAAGCAATTGATTAGGACTTCTGCCAGTACAAGATCATACACTTCAAGGATCACCAGATACCTCCACACTTCAGGATTGCAAAATTGTGGCCCACTATCCAGAAATATTCAAAGAGGCTCTACTAGGGTTACCACCAGAGAAGCACATACAATACTCCATCCAACTCAAAGGAGCTGTACCTAAGGCGCAATTTATCTACCAAATTACCCCAAACAAAGATGATGCCCATTGTTCTTACCTCAAGGAAGCGTTATAAAAAGGACTTATCCGTCCCTCACAGTCTCCTTTTGGGGCTGACATGTTCTTTGTGGCTAAGAAAGACGTTATCCTTCAATTGGTCACAGATTACCAAGCCCTCAAAAAAGTTACTATCAAGAATTTCTACCCGCTCCCAATCATTGAAAACCTCTTGATGCCCTGGGTGGTGCCACCAAATTCTCTAAAATTGATCTAACTGCGGGTTACAACTAAATCCACATCAAGGAGGAAGATATACCCAAAACAGCCTTCTGCACTAAGTACAGATCATACAAATGTGTGGTGCTCAACTTTGGGATGACAAACGCCCCTTCCACCTTTGTGACCTTCATGAATGAGGTGTTTGCCCCTCACATAGGCAAGCACGCCTTGGTTTATCTGGATGAAATTATTGTCTATAGCCCCTCGGTGAAGCAACACCACAAGGACCTAGAATCAGTCTTTGCTACCCTGGCACAACACAAGCTGCTAGCCAAACCCTCCAAATGCCAGTTCTTCTGCAAGCAATTACCCTTCATGGGACACATAGTCTCAAAAGATGGCATCAAACCCAACAGTCAAAAGATACAGGCAATCTGCAAGATGCCACCACCCAAGGATAAGTTAGAACTCCACACCTTCTTAGGGATGGTGGCCTATGTACGCCACTTCATACCTGACTGTGGCGTTTTGACTGCCCCCTTATCCGCCATAACTGGCGCCAAATCCAAGTTTGTGTGGACCCCCAACATGACCTCTGTTTTATACGCCTCAATGAGAAGCTCACAATGGCTTCTATCCTGCAATACCCCAAATGTGACAGGAAATACCAAATGGAAACCAACACCTCAGATGCATCCATTGGGGGAGTATTACGGATCAAAAATAATGATGGTGACTTCCTGCCTGTAGCTTACAAATCACAAAAGTTGACAGATGGAGAGTGTCAATATCCTATCAAAAACAAGGAACTGCTGGCCATTGTAAACTGCCTAGTCAAATGGTGTTGTTATATATAATGACAGGAAGAATTCATGGCACTAATCAACCACAAGTTGCTCATATACTTCAAAACCCAAGTAAATCTGTCTTGCCGCCAAGCCCGCTGGATGAAGCTCTTGGAGAGATTTAATATGCTCATATAGTACAAACCTGGTCCTGAGCTTGCCATGGCAGAAACCCTCTCACGCCTATATGTCCATGCCACAAGAGGGGAAAATGGGCTTGACCCAGACTGGACTCTCCTGGTACTTCAAACAAAAGATGAAGGTTTTCCCCCTGGCACCACAGACATAACAAAGGAAACAGTATTTAAGATCAAACACCTATTTGCAGACGTTTATGTAACCTTACATTGAAAAATATCTAACAGAACCACCATTTCTTATGTCCCCACACATCAGCAAGTTGACATCATCCTAAATTACCATAGGGACCTAGGGCACACAAAAAGTTGCAACCTCTACAAATTCCTTAAACATAAGGCATGGTGGCCAACCCTGTACTGAGACGTTCAAGGAGTCTTATAACAATGCAAAGTGTGTGAGAAATTTGCAAGAAGCAAGACACCACCTAAGTCAGTACTACCTATCTGGACGCAACTACCCTTCAAGGCGTGGGCCCTAGACATTGTAGGCCCTACGCCAGGGAAACACAACAATAAAAAATACATCATCACCACCATCAACTTTGCTACAAGATGGCCAGTAGCCCAAGCAGTAAAGGCGCACACTGGCAATGAGGTACAACAATTCATAGGAAGATAAATAATCAGCAAGTTAAGAAAGCTAGAACTCCTGATAACCAATGGAGGGAAAGAATCGACCTCCAAAAACACCAATGTATACCTTGCTAAAAATAGGGTCAAACATACCGTGACAACACCATACCACCCACAGGCTAATGGACGTGTAGAGCAGCTCAATGGCAGTCTTGTAAAAGCCTTAGCCAAACTCACTGATGTGTCACAAGTGACAAAGTCCTACTGACCATGATTACTGAAAATCCTCAACTACAGGATTTGAATCCTGAGACCCCGCGGGCCGCCAGCCCGCAGGACTGGCTGCCCACAGATTTTTGGGCTCAAGCCAGAGCAGATCTTGACTTCAGAAATCCCCTTAAAGCTGGATGAATTGAAATCAGCTACATCAACAACTCCCACACTAAAGGTTCCTGTTAACGCAACCAATCAGCGGGCGGGCCCAGCCATAGAACCCAAAATAACTCAGGTCTCCACAGGAAAGGAAATAGAGAAACTTCCCAATAAATGCAGGCCAACCAGAAATAACCAACCCCACAACCCAACAAGGAAATTGGAGTATTCCCAGTTCAAACCAGCCAATGATTTAACTCCCACAATGAATGCCACCAAAGACTGGAAAGATCAGGTTAACAGTACCACCTGGGCCAGAGAAATTTGTAAAAGTTTTTCCATGACAGATGGGCATACTTATACCCTGGATTGCCAGGAAGATGCCCATTGCCATTCTTGCAATAAAGTGACATGAACATTTGGTTCAACCAGGTTATTCCATATTTGATATTTGTTCTATTTCATCTACAGTCTACTTTGCAGTTCTACACCTCACACCCATCAACCCCAATAAACTGCAGACCAGCCGCCTGACCTTTATCATCCACCAGGAGCTCTCTATGGCCCAGTACATTTCACCAAGTACCCCCAACCCGGCGTATTTGGAGTTCACCCTAGAGAAAACCCTAATCTACAACCCTGAGGCAAGAACTAGAGAGAATAAGACTGTTTACAGGGAAGGCCATAAAATCACTATACCTCCCCTGCTATTCTGAGACAAGTATAATTTCCAGCCCGCATATTTGGTTCCAATGACACCACCTCTCACCCTGCGGCCCAACTGCCCACAAGAATCTGTTGCTGTCAATGAATCTAACTCCACTCAAATATTTGGAGTGATGTACATCACTCTTACCGGCTTGATAGATTCTATGGTACCTGCCAGCAGACCTTGGGCTCTCCTGGGCAAATTGTTATCTTATATTGTAAAGTTGGCACCAATCTTGTGGTGGCCCCTACCTGCCGGGCCTGCAGGCTATCTGCCTGCAAGTTCCCAGGAACTCCCCCTCAGGCTAGATCCCTGATATTATGGCAATCTACCTCAAACACAGTAACCTGGGCCCCAAGATGTTGATAACTCTTTTGGGCATCTTGTATGTTACTTTTATTGATTTTAGCTTACTATGTATACAAGCTAGCTACCAACCTAATTGCATCTGTGACCCAACACCAAACCAGTACAGAACAGGAAGACGCCCTGCTTGGCGTTGAGAAGACCAAGGCCCCAAACTTGCAGGTTCAGAACATTATAGTAAATCAGACCACGACCAAGGTGGACATGCCTCAGATTGGGAAGCTCACCCTAGAAGAAGCCATAAGAGCCATGTCAGTCATCTGTCTCCATTTTCAGGCTAACACAAACTCATAATCCAAAAACACTGAAAAAGTCCTTGGAGTGGCCTCCATGCTCTCTGGCAATGCCTTGGACTGGTTTGGGAAGGCCACCACCAAGGACGTCAAGTTCTGCCTGGACTACTCCCAATTTGAGAGCAAACTGATGGCCACTGGTAATAACCAAGACAACCAACATCACACCCTCATCAGTTTACTAGACATCAGACAAGGATCACACACTCTACAAACCTACACCAACAAATTCCTAAAACTGAAAGCCAGAACCCAACTCAAGAACAAGTTATCAGCCATCTTGTACTGCCAAGGGGCCTGCCCTGCCTTGAAGGAGCTCCTTAAACACCATCCCCCTACGCTTGGCCTAGATGAAATACTCCTTTTATGTAAAGGATTGAGCCTTAACCAAGAAGGAGCTCCCTCTCACACTCAGCGCATGAATTGAGCCCCAATGCCCAACAGACCAGGAATGTCTCCCAATGAACTACAACACCACTACTGTGAAGAGTTGTGTTTCTACTGTCACAAACCTGGCCACCTCACTAAGGCTTGCCCCAAGAAGAGTGGCCCCATAGTTTCCTTAGCACAAATAAACACCTCTACCCAGTCTTAAAAATTTATCCTAGTTGAGGCAAAAACATACACAACATCCCAGACTGTTGAAGCTTTCATTGATAATGGAGCTGAGGAGAGTTTCATTAACGCCACCCTTGCAAAGTACCTAGGACTAAAGGCCACCACTGAAGGTGTCAAAGTAATCATGGGAAACAGCTCCCACAACTTGGGTTTTAGGTGCGCAGCCAAGCTGCCATTAAAAATAGGTCAGAACACCTACCCAGCGCTTCCCATCATCCTGAAGGGACTTCCCCATCCCTTAATTCTAGGAGACTCCTGGTCCCAAAGACACAGCACTATCCTGAATTTCTGTAATCAAACAGTTGCCTTGAAGGGAGACAATTTGTGTGATGAGGTGTCATTTCTGCTGGGTTCAATCCGCAAAGGACCCAACATGTCCCTGACCCTGAAAATGGAACCCAGTGTATGGACCCTACCTGCCTCTTTAGAGAAGTGGAACCACGTCTTCAGCAAGGAAGCAGCAACCTATCTCCCCAACCACTTGATCTACAATCACACCATAGACCTGTTACCCAGAACCCAACCACATCACGGGCCCATCTATAGCTGCAACCATTGTGAACAAGTAGCCCTGAAGACATACCTAGAGGACATGACAAAAAAAGGGTTCATCCAGGTGTCAAAGGCCCTTTGCTTGTCACCTATGCTGTTTTTAGGGAAGAAGGACGGCGGAATGCGTCCCTGTATGAACTACCAAAAACTGAACAACATTACAGTGAAGAACTGCTACCCCATCCCCAACGCTGACGACCTTTGTGATGTATTGACTGGAGCCCAGGTGTACTCCAAAATTGACCTGAGAGACGCTTTCAACCAGATCAGAATCAAAGAAGGAGATAAATACAAGACAGCTTTCAAAGCCAGATATGGGTTGTACAAATACCTTGTTATGCCGTTCAGCTTGTGCAACACACCCAGTACTTTCCAAAGGATGATCAACTCTGTCCTAGGCAAGTACCTCAACCAATTCTGTACCGCATATCTGGACAACATCTTCATATACAGCAAGTCACACAAGGAACATCTCCAACATCTTGACTGTATACTGGAGAAACTCTCACAGGCCAACCTACACGCTAAGCTGAAGAAGTGCAAATTCTTTCAGTCTGAAGTTGAATTCCTGGGATACATGGTAAAGACTGACAGGTTTTCCATGGCAAAAGACAAAGTGGAAGCAGTGACAACCTGGCCAGTACCCAAATGCAGGAAAGACGTGAGAAGTTTTTTGGGTCTGGCAAATTATTGCAGGGATTTCATCCAAATTTTTTCTCAGATTACTCTACCCCTGACTTGCCTTTGCTCTGACAGGATCCAGTTTGTCTGGACTGAGGAGTGCACCTCTGCATTTGAGGCCCTGAAACTTGCGTTCACCTCTGCTCCAGTCCTGGCAATGCCTGACCCATCTAAACCTTTTGTGCTGGAAACAGACACGTCCAACTTTGCGGTGGCAGGGTCCTTCTTCAGGAAGGAGGGGATGGTATACTACATACTGTAGCATATTAATCCAAGAAAATGCTACCAGCTGAAGAGAACTACCCAATATACAACAAGGAGATGCTAGCTATAATGAAGACATTGAAGCATTGGTGTAGGTACTTGTGCGGTGCCAAATACCCAGTAAAAGTTCTGACAGACTACAAGAACTTAGTCTACTTCTTCAAACCACGTCAGCTGAACCAACAAAAAGCAAGATGGGCCTTAGAACTGGCCAACTACAGCTTGATCATAGACTACAATCCAGGAAAAGTGAATGTGGTACCCAAAGCCTTGAGCAGGAGAGTTGACCTGATTCCCTCCTCCACCAAAATCAAGGAAAGCAACACCCACACACTACTAGACCCCGTCAGCCTAGGGATACAACTGAATTACTTGAAGATTGCTGCCAGCAAACCCAACATGATAAGAGCCCAGAAACAAGACACCTATTCAACCAAACTAGTCAAAGCCCTGCTAAAGGACCAGGATTGCCATCATTCAAAGAAAGGATACTCCCTGAAAGGCGCTACCCTGCTGCTCCACAACAGAGTCTATGTACCCAAAGGCCCAACCCAAACAAACATAATGATTGACCACCATGACTCAGAGATGACCAGTCACCCTGGTAGACACAAGTCCCTCTTAAGCATCAAGCGGAACTACGCATGGCCAGGCATGGATAAGGAAGTAGCTGCCTATATCAATGGTTGCAAAATCTGCGGAAAAACCAAGACACATTGATTAAAGCCAGAAGGACTACTGAGGCCTCTGGATATCCCTGCTGGACCCTGGAAGTCAGTGTCAATGGACTACATAGTAGAGCTTCCCCTTCAAAATCCTTTTATGCAATCCTAGTCATGGTTGACTGCTTCACTAAGATGGCTTATTTCCTCCTGACTACTATCCACTGCACAGCAGCTGAGACTGCCAGACATTTTCACAACCAAATCTTAACTTGACACGGCACACTGGAAGAAATCATCACCAAACACGGACCCCAGTTCACTTCCCACTACTGGACCCAAGTGATGAAAGATCTTGGAATAAAACGTTGTGTATCAACCTCCTACCACCCACAGACAGACAGAAAAACTGAACGGGTTAACCAAATCTTGAAATAATACCTGCAATGCTACACCAACGCAGACCAAGAAAACTGGGCAGAGATGTTACCCATGGCGCAATATGCCTATAACAGCAAAGACCACGCATCCACAGGTATGTCCCCCTTCAAAGCCAAATATGGGTTTGATCCATCATGGGACCCTAGTATTGGCAGCAAGGAACAGAATACAGCAGGACAAACCTGGATTAAACAAGTACACACCACCCAAGAAACCTGCCTAAGGAACCTGACCAGCGCTGTTAATACCTACAAGGCCTTTTCCAACAGGAAAAGAGTCCCCGGGAAAACCCTGGAGATTGGCAACAAAGTTTACCTCAACTCACAGAACGTCCCCCTACACGTACCCAGTAGGAAATTAGCTCAATGCCTCTGTGGCCCTTACAAGATTACAAATCAAATAGGAAAAGTGGCGTACAAACTAGAACTGCCACCCACTTGGAAAATCCACAACGTCTTCCACCAATCATTACTATTCAAGAAAGAAGGAACTTCCCTTCCCCACCAGAAGATCAAGACCAACCCCCCTCCCATCCAGGAGGGACACACAACCAAATACAAAGTGGAGTACATTTATGGACACCACCTCCACTACAAGACCCCACAGTACTACATCAAATGGGTAGGTTATCCCCCCCAAAGAAAGCACATGGGAACCTGTCTCCAACCTGCCTAACACGCACAGAGCCATACAGCAATACTTGGACAAGAGGGCTGGGAATGAGGTGGGCAATGGGAGAGAAGGGGATGATGTCACAAGTGACAAGCTCCTACTGACCATGATTACTGAAAAGCCTCAACTACGGGATTTGAACCCTGAGACCCTGCAGGCCGCCAGCCAGCAGGACCGGCTGCCCGCAGATTTTTGGGCTCAAGCCAGAGCAGATCTTGACTTCAGAAATCCCCTTAAAGCTGGATGAATTGAAATCAGCTACATCAACAACTCCCACACTAAAGGTTCCTGTTAACGCAACCAATCAGCAGGCGGGCCCAGCCATAGAACCCAAAATAACTTGGGCCTCCACAGGAAAGGAAATAGAGAAAATTCCTAATAAATGCAGGCCACCCAGAAATAACCAACCCCACAACCCAACAAGGAAATTGGAGTATTCCCAGTTCAAACCAGCCAAAGATTTAACTCCCACAATGAATGCCACCAAAGACTGGAAAGATCAGGTTAACAGTACCACCTGGGCCAGAGAAATTTGTAAAAGTTTTTCCATGACAGATGGGCATACTTATACCCTGGATTGCCAGGAAGATGCCCATTGCCATTCTTTCAATAAAGTGACATGAACATTTGGTTCAACCAGGTTATTCCATATTTGATTTTAGTTCTATTTCATTTACAGTCTACCTCCCACAGTTCCACACCCCATACCCTACAACCCCAAGAAACTGCGGACCAACCGCCCAAGTTTTAACGTCCACCAGTAGTCCCCTACGGCCCCATACATTTCATCAAGTACCCTCCCAATCCTGCATATTTGGAGTTCACCCTAGAGGAAATACTAATCTATAATCCAGAGGCGCAAACTAGAGAGACCAAAACTGTATACAGGGAGGGCCGCAAGATTACTATTCCTCCCCTGCTATTCTGCAACAAATACAACTACCTGCCTGCGTATTTGGCCCCCATGACTCCGCCTCTCACCCCGCGGCCCAAACGCTTGCAAGAATCTGTTGCTGCCAATGAATCTAACTCCACTCAAATATTTGGGGTGGTGTACATCACTCTTACCGGCTTAATAGATTCTATAGTACCCGCCAGCAGACCTTGGGCCCTTCTGGACAAATCTTTATCTTATAATGTGAAGTTAGCTCCAATCTTGTGATGGGCCCTCCCTGCCGGGCCCGCGGGCCATCTGCCTGTGAGTTCTCAGGAACCCCCCACAGGCTGGATCCCTGACATCCCAGGAGACCTGAAGACTGGTATAAGCAGCTATCAACTGCATTACTTGTTTGCCAAACCCAAGTGAACAGATCCACCGGAAAAAGCCCTTTTGAGTTGGTATACGGCAAACAGCCAAATATCATTCAAGCATTAACAGGACCCAAACAGGAAATTCCAAGTAAAGTCCCCCCGCGTTTGGACCCTCAAGTTATAGAGGCCAACAGCAAGAAAACAGAAAAAGAAAATGAACGTCTGCAAAAATCTTTTGTCCCCATCCAAGATAGACATGAAGTTGGGGACAAAGTTTGGGTCATGAACATTGATAAAAGCAAACTACAACCCAAGAAAGTAGGTCCAGCAATCATTCTAAAGGTAAAAAAAATAACACTTACCTTTTACAAGGACTTGGGAAACGCAAGCAAGACAAAACCCTACACTATGATTGCCTGAGATCCTACAAAGCAAGACAAAAACAACACAAAACCGCCCTGCCCGCCACAGAACAACAGTTAGTCCAGTATGGCGCCCAGGCTCCTGACAACCTCCCTGACAGCCTAACCCCAGAGGAGGCCAACCTTCAGTCGGGGGGGGGGTGTTAAAACAACAGGCTCAACCCACCAGCAAGGTTCCAAGCAAGCGGGTTTGTGACCCACAATCCAATTACCCGGCCACTTGAAGCATGACTAGGAAGTCAACTCAAATTGCCAAATCCAAAAACATGAACAAATGATGATCCCTTATGGTGGATACCTTGTTTTGGTGCTTGACTCATTACCAGGATCAAACCACCCCCTTCATCATCAAACCGTGTGATCAACACAATCATGTTCCTGTTATCCTTGATTCACAATGCCTATATAATCACTATCTCTCAATAAAAATTATTATCTAGTTTCTCAATTTTCCCCCCTTGTAACTCTGCTAAAACAGCACAGTTACAACATTATGTTAAGCCTCAAGAGCCAAAGTGGTCTTCAGCTTGCCATTTACTGCAGCCCAGTACATGTTCCAGCTGGCCTTGGTGTGGTCCTTACCTTGCCTCTGAGTGATGACCTTCCCAACACAATGGGGCTTGAAGTACTCAAGAAAAGGCTTGAACTCCAGGTGCTTTGATATATAGGGATCCTTTAAGAGAACCTTGAACCCCTGCACAGTGTGCTCTGGCTTTAAAAAAGCCAAGGCACTAAATTGTACCAGCATAAATTTGCAGG
This sequence comes from Entomophthora muscae, assembly GCA_014839935.2. NCBI lineage: Eukaryota > Fungi > Entomophthoromycota > Entomophthoromycetes > Entomophthorales > Entomophthoraceae > Entomophthora > Entomophthora muscae. Next base: position 4,593 of record QTSX02003931.1, on the reverse strand, counting down.
TGTCCAAAGTATCCCTCTGGCTCAATCTACTAAGCTTGGCATGGGCCTGCACATTTTGAGTAACTTCTTGGAGGAAGTGAAAGTGGCACCCCTACACCTCCCTGCTGAACAGCTGCTTAAATGCATTGAACTGAGCAGGACCAAGAGCTCTCAGCCTTACCTTTTCCTCCAAGTCCAGGATGACCTGGTCCTTGTCAATGGCAGTAGGGTTGGCGCAGGTGTAGGGGGGAGGGGTTTTCTTGGCATTGTTGTTGTCAGGAAGGAGGGAAAGTTCTTGGCAAAGGATGGATAAAGAACGGGTGTAGATGGCCTTGGTGACCCCACGAAGAAGAAAGAAAGCAAGTGGAATCACCTGGATGTCAATCTGGGCATGGATCATCCAGAGCTGCTTGAACATCCAGGGGAAAGCGGCAAAGGTACCATCAATTAGCCAGGTTGACACCCTTTTCAACTCCATCAGATTCTACTGAGTTGAGTAAAATATAATTCTGTCTTTGAAGCCTGGGCTGTCCACATGGTTAAGGAAGCTTCCCCACTTGGGAGCTGCTTGAGCCTGTGGGTGAGCGTAAGCTCCAAGAGGACGTCCAAAGTCTTGGGGGGAGGGGGATTGGCAGTGATACACTTATCACTTATGAACTTAACTAACTGTTCCTGGGTTAGTAACAACTTAAGATTGTTGGGTTTGAGATTTTGCAGGGCCTTTATAGCCAGATCTGATGTGCAGAGGCTGGCAGAGGTTGGGATGACTTGGACCAGGTAACATTTTAACATCTGTGTTATAAGAGGATTGAGGGCTCACAAGAGTGCTTCCTCTTCCTAGCTGTGACCTTTTCCCAGACTTTGATGTTCAGGCAGGCCCTATAAGTCTTATCCTCACAAACAGATTGCTTGATTTTGGTCTGGTGTTTTTGATTATTACAGTTGAATATGTAGTTATCTGCAACATAACTAGGGTTGCCCTTTACGGACATAATTGGGAAGTACTGGGGGAAGCGCTTAGGAACTTTGAACTCTCTGTCCACATTAAAAACATTGTGGATGGCCAGTGGATCACAAGCCATGTGATCAGAAGCTTTAAACTTCTTGGAGTATTTCTCAAGCTCATCTTGGGGGTCAGATGAAGGATGGGGAGAAGAGCTATCAGGGGGAGGTGAAGAGTTCTTTGAGGCCTGCTTGAATACTTCCTTTTTCTTTACAGAAGAAGAGGTAGGCTTCTTGGCAGCCTTTCCTTTCTTGGTGTGGTGCTTCTTTGTGGGCTCAGAGTTGGCCTCTGACTAATAGAAAAAGTGATCAGTGAGATCATTGTCAGATTTATTGGGTGATGATTGGTGAGGGAAAGGTGAAGGGGAAGATGAGGGTGGAGGGGGGAGAGGAGTGAAAGGAGATGAAGTGAGGGGAGATCAAGTTGGAGACTTCACCTTTGTAGGCTTCTTGATGCGCTTGGAAGTGGTGGTAGGTTCCTTGAAGCCCTTGAAGGCTTGGCGCTTGGTAGGCTTGTTGGATTTAGATGATCTTGGATAAAGTAAAGTTTAGTTTTGTAAATAAAATAGTTTGAGAAGATATATAAAACACAAAGAGGTAAAGAAAAGCAAAATATAAGTAAAAGTATGCAAAAAAAGTCTTATTTATCAAAAAAACATAACAAAGTAAATAGAAGCAAAATAGAAGCTCAAAGTATAGATCTAAAGTGGTAAACAAGAAAATAAGTGATTTTATGATGAAGCATCAAAGATGTTAGGTCCTGCATAACATCTTGGTGCTAAATTAATTAAAATTATATTTAAAAATTATGTGGAGAGTAGCAGGAAAAGTAGTAGATTATAATTGCAAATATATATTATGTGGAATTTTATTATTGGGGGTTAAATATTCAAAACATAGTAAAGTATTGAGTTTGGCACTGTTGATCAGCTGAAAACCCCCTAACTCTCACTATCAAGTGAAAAAAGCTGAATTACCACTGTCAAATTTCCCAGAGTTAAGCAGAAAAATAAATTTTACTGTTTTTTTACATATAAAACTTGCTTAATTTAAAAAACAAGTACAAAATTTAACCCAAAAGCAAGGCAGTTTCATATGCCCAAAAATTAAAAAAAAATAATTTAAAAAAGTAAATGAGTGGGAGGGTGTTTATTAGTGATAATATTATTCTGGGAGGAGCTGGGAGTGAATTATTTACAATAGTGTTAGTTAAAACGTTAATAAGCTATCTGTAATAGTCCCCCGGTTAAAGTGTCAAGTGAATGGGTGTCAAGTGGCACTCATAGTGTGTCACTTATTAATTTAGCCTTAATTCTGAGCCTTTGATTAGTTGAATCCAAAACCAATCATGTGGCAAGTGGATAGTGTCAAACAGAGGGGAGTCAAGTTTCAGTTTTTTATAAATTACATATGAAATCTCTTAATAAATTGGGCTTAATTTATGTGGCACCATGTCAGGGATCCAGTCTTGGGCGGCCGGCCCGTCATTTTCAGGGGTAATTTGGGCTGGGTTTCTGGCGGGCAATGCCCACCACAAGAGGGGAGCTAACTTTAAAAGGTATGAGGCTGACTTCCCCACCCAAGACCACGGGCCGGCGGCCAGGATTATAGTGTCAATTGCCCCTGTAAGGGTGATGCACACAATCCCAAACAGCTTGTCAGTATGGTTGGTTAGGAGGTCAGGTGCGGAAGCAGGCATGGGTTTTGGTATCACAGGCGGCTCCATGGGCAGGTTGTAAGCAGGGAGATAATTGAATTTCCCTCTGAACAACTTGGGTGTTGAAAATATCCACAGGCTTTGTTGGTTGTATTTAATAGCAAATTGTCTGTGGGCCAGGGGATTGAGTTCAAGTATCTTTTCTGGGGTGTATTCCTTGTATTCAGACTTCAGAGGGTAGTTGGTAAAGTGGACAGGTCCAAAGGGTACACCAGGAGGACAGAAAACAGCGGGCGGTGGGGCAGGCAGGCCAGGAGATCTTGAACTGAATTGGTAGACAGCAAATAAAAAATAAGGCAATAGCTGTATGAACCAAATTAACATAACCTTTATTCAAAAATGGCAATAAGTTTGGAGCACAGGGTCCTTGGGTCTATATAGTATCCCCCCTCCAAACTTTACATTTTCCATGGGGGTTTCATCAATGCATTGGGAAGACCAGGGCCGGGGGAACTGGGTGCTTGGGTCAAAAGGCGGCAAAATGGCACTTGGCCCGGGAGTTCTTTCATTGGTCCAGAATCTCAAATTGGCTGCTTGATTGTCTTTCTCTGGTGTCAAGGTCATGGGACCGGGCTGCGGGCCCATGCCTCTTTCTTGGGTTTGCTCTTGATTGGTTGTTGGTGTAGACTTCAAGTTCATGAGGCTAATAGTTGCCAAATCAGTACCTCCATTAGGCGCCATGATTAATCCTCCATTTGGTGTGATGATTCCTTTGGTTTGGCTCTTTCTACTGCATGGGTCAATATGCTTGGTGTCAGCTTGCAGGGGCTTGATCCCAGGAAAACGCAGGCGGGCAGTCTTGTGGTCCACAGGCCCGGCAGCCCAAAGGAATCTAGGTTTGGGGTTTGATTCCAGCTCCCAGGCCCGGGTTTCTAGGGAGGAATAATTGCCAATCCTGACAGCAGGGCTTTGAATCATCCCCAGATGAGCTTGAAGGGGGGAGTTTGGTGGGGGTGGGGAAGCAGAAGGGGGGTTTGTTGTGGTGCTCCTCATGTGCAGGAGACTTATCTTTGGGAGGGGTCTTTTTGCCTTGCCACTTCTTATTGGTTGGCTCCTTGTCAGAAGCTGAGTTGTAGAAACTGTGCTCTGTAAGAGAGCAATCAGTTTCCTCTCCCCCAGTGGAGTGAGCAGGGCTCTTCTCAGGAGAGGGCTCAGGGGAGGTCTTTGGTGAGGGCTTTGGGGATGGTTTTGGAGTGGCCTTCTTTGATGAGACAGGCTTCTTTTTGGTGGGTTTGGTTGGCTTTGAAGGACACTTGGTTCCTTTGGGCTGTTTGGAAGTGTTTTTGTCCTAAAATAATAAGTAAAATGGTTTAAAATAAAGCAATGTATGTAAAAAAAACAACTTAAAAAGCATAATATATAAAAATTAAATCTTAGATGGTTTTTATTGGAATGTAAAAGTTAAAAAATACTTGTATAGGTTTTAATTTATTATAGTTTTAAATAAAAAATTAAAAGAAAGATATTTATGTGAAAGTATTATATTTAGATATAGATTTTATTTTAAAAATTAAAAAATATGAAAGAGCAAAGTCAAAAATACAACATCAAAAAATGAGAAGTTTTTATTATGTAAAACATAAAGTTTTATATGTGAGAACTGAAAAGCGTTGACATTATGAGTGACAATTTGTAAAAAAAGCTGAATTATCACTGTCAATTACAAAAATTGTAGACATTATTTTTGACGACATTGTCACTGTCAACATTTTTTTGAAAACTTACAGTAGTTTTAAAAGCTATGGCAACAAGCAAAAATTCTTCAGATTTAAACAAAACAATTTCAGATTTAAACAAAATCCAAGTTGCGCAAGATTCAGGATTCAATTAATTTAAATATCTTTGGTTAATAAATGAACTGTCAAACTAAAACCAAAAATTTCACTAACCCATCA
>QTSX02003930.1:0-37719 GCA_014839935.2 Entomophthora muscae | reverse complement strand
ATTTAATTATTTTAATCCCATTTTATATTTATTTGATAAGAGTGATATAAATATATTCATAAAATCAAGTATTAAGTGTCTGGGATAGCCTCAGATGCCATAATGAAAAATCAGTATAAAATAAATAAATAAATTACTTACCTATATTGGTGGATCTTCTGAATGTGATTGTAGGCTTAGAAGCTTCTAAATATAATATGATAATTAATAAATCTTAAATAATAAATTATAGAATTTAAAAAAAGTTGGACACACTAAGCATTTAATTGATTGGCTGTTTGGCTAGGCACGCGGGGATAAAAAAATCAGTGTGGCCATAACATTTGGCCACAGTCTCAGCTGGGAGGGTGTGGATCCTGGCCTGCAGCAAATTAAACATGTCCTCGGTCCCAGTTGGGGCCCTCATTTGATGACTTGCTTGAGCTACCCAAAGACTTCCTCAATGGGATTTAGGAAGGGCGAATAAGCAGGGAGGAAGAGAAGGCTACAAATTTGCTGTGGCTAATTGCTGGGGGCCCACTGCAATGCTGGTCTCAATCATTGGGAATTCTTCAAGAATATTGGCCACCTTGTGGAGACCATCATTATCCAGCATAATAACATTGGTGAAGCTCTGGGCTTGTGCGTCTCAGGTGCTCCTGGACCAATCAGAGGAATGACTAGAAAGGTACGACTGTTGTGGAGAGCCTAATATCATTTGATAGAGCTTGAGCCCCTTTGGACCAAGGAGAGCCACCATCAAATAGGCTGTGGCACAGTACTGCAGCACGCCAAGCTATCCCAGTCATTTGAGCCTCTGGGGACATGCCCTTACCCATTGTGCATTGATGAGGCAAATGCTGATTTGCCAATATAGTAGAATTTGACTGTCCCCTTGGCTTTGAGGGTAGTGTACGCCTCAGCGTATTTTTCCTAGGTCTCAACATTGGTTGGGCTATTTCTGATTATAGGGAGATACCCCAAGCTTTTTCCAGGAAAAGCACATTCCCTTCACCAGGTGATAGTAAAAGGAAATTGAGGACTCAACCCCAAAAGTAGATTTAACCATGGCCTTTATATTTTCCAGTTCAAGATGACAATCTTGGGTTATCCACTGGAGGATTTCCCATTTGTGCTCCTTGGTGAGCATATTGGAAACACAGAAGGATTTTCTAGCAGCAAGGACTATGGCCAGTATTGATGAAGGTGTTGAAGGCCTTGTAGGCATACTTGGGATCCACTCCAACAAGGACTGCAGCTGCCTTGTAATCACCAGATTCCTGCATTAGCTTGAGTAGGATGATGGGTTTGATATCTGGGATGTGCTTCTGAGCAGGCTTAGTGGGAGTAGTTGAATTGGGATCCTGCTCAGGGACTGGCTTGCAAGGCATGGGTATCTTGTTGTAGAAGGCTGCAACCTTTTTTAGCACTAATTGTCCCTCATCAGTTCTGTAGAACTTAGGCTCCTTTTCCTCTTCCTGGTTGCCATCACTGACGTAGGGCTCATAGATAGTATCAAGTACAGGCTTCACCTTCTCCAGAATGGCTGACAGGACCAACTCTTGCCGGTAAACAACGTCAAACACATACAAAGTAAGTTCCTACCACTTTGTTTCTAACCGTTTTTGTTGTGATAATCTTGGTGTTCTTCTAGGTCAGCTTGGTAACCCAAGGGTTGATGCTCTGCACCCTAGCAGTTTGTGCTCCTTAAACCAGCTGTTTCAGTGCAGTGTCACTATTGAACTCTCCTCTTCTCGTCTCCTTACTGAGTAGGCATTTGGGTTGAACTAACTCTGTTCTTTGACCCATGGGGGCAACCACAACCGTAGCGCACAACAGGTGCATTGGTACTCTGTTGTTGTGTTCCTTCCATTTTGAGAATTTAATAAAATATCAAATAAATTTCAATTAAGTTACTCCATAACTTTAATTTTTTGCTTTTATCTGAATATGGATATTCAATTAATATTTTTCTCACCCAATATCCCAATTATAGGATTTTTGTTTCTTAATTAGTTGTTTTTGGTTTTACAACGCCCATTCTAGAACACCCAAAATATTTTCCATCCTTTTTCCTAGATTTTACGCTAAATTAAGCACCCAACATAATATTTTTAAAAATTTGTGTTTCAGATTGTGTGCCCTATTTTAGATACCTTGGTATCATTCTTGATTACAATCCATTGCACACAACGTTTGAGTGATTTTGTTTATATAGTGAGTTGCTATTGTGTTTTGTTTTTGGGTTGAGTTTTGACTCACTGCGCTTGGGTGTATTTTGTCACTGATTCACATAGTAAACATATGTACACCAAAAGTCAACTCACCCATTTTGTTTGTGAATCAATGTATTTTGGATTGTATTTTGAATAGTTTTGCTTTGTGCGTGAGCACTTCTTTGCTGTGTTGACCCATTTTGCCCATTAACGCCAAAAATACCTGTTAACAGAGTGTATATTTTAACCTGATAGTTGGATTTTGATCAAATCTGAAGTCATTTTGTTTAAATCTGAGGTATTTTTAGTTGTCACCATAGCTTCTAAAACCAATGTACAATCTAGAACAGAAAACAGAAATAAATAATCTGAGTGTCTTTTCTTGGGTGAAAATAATCAAATAAGTCAAATATATTAATATGAACAACTAAAAGTGCAAATTTACAACCAAAAGTACTTAATACATAAATTTTAGAGCATAATGCAGAATACATGTTAGGGACTAAAAATTTTATGCTACTATATATGAATAAATAAAAATTAAATTAAATAAATTATATAGTTAAAGTAATTTAAATTATTTTTTATTTTATTTTATTTTATTTTATACTGGAATGGATGTATCACAACAACAGAGTCAAAGAGCCAGAGAGTATGCTGCAGACATAAACACCCTCATAGGTCAAATAAAAGAGTGGTTTTAGTACAGGAGGTGGAAGATGGTAATAGCTCTGATTCAGGAAGCAAAAACCAATCCAAAAAGAAACAGAAAAAACCTAGGGCACCCATACTGGCATAACAGATATTATTAACCCCAGAGTTACCAAGTTGTCTAGGAAGGCCAATAAAGTCACAACCACTAGAACAGTGAACACCACCACTACTGAGAGAGTATCCTTTGTATACAGCTCTGTGAAAAAGCAAGATGGTATTTCTGCCAGTCTTATAGAGAGTGGAAAGCCTGTTATGGATACTACAATGAGCCTTATATGAGTGATAATGAAGGGAAAGAAATTTTCAATGAGCCACATTACTATTGAACTGTGAAGAGGCAGCAGGTGACCAAAAAGGACACTGTGTTTTAAAGCCAGGTGCCTATGCCCTGTGTCTTGGCAGAACCTGTAGAGTCAATGCCTATCACAAAAAATACAAACACATGGTGACCCCAAACTTCACCCATGAAAACTTTATTAGACTTATCAAGGAATCTCAGGGCTACAAGAAGGCCACAGCAACTGTTGGTATTTTGGAGAAATCAGCTCATAGACTGTATAGTATGTTCCTGAAAACTGGCAATGTTCTACTTGCAGAGAAATTCAGGTGCAAGTTGACCATCCTGAATAAGGAGCACATCTGGGAAATACAATAGTGGATCACCTGAAATGGCCATCTTGAACTGGCAAATATACAGGGTATGATCAAATTTTCTTTTTCATAATTGAGGCCTCAATTTAATTTTGCTATCATGTGATCAGAGGATTGAGATTCTCTTGGGAAAAGACTCAGGAAATACACATACAATCAGAATATCCCAATGAACATCAAGGCCTGTCATAAATAAACTAAGACACACACCACACAAAAGGACAAGGACACAATAAATTATAGTATATAGATGAATTGTTCTTTGTGTCATTCATGCACAATGAATACAGCTACATTCTCAAAGGTGCCAAGAATGGTAAATCCCAATGTGTGTCTGTTTGTTCTGGGGCCTGCTTTATGGTAGCCCTTCTTTGTCACTGTAGTTTTCATAATGCCAGGTATTATCTGCCCTAACCAAAGAGCCAAGAAATTGGGAAACAGTTAACCAAGTTTACCAAGTTGACATATTTAAATCAAACTGCTGATCAAAAATGGGTTACTGCTGCTCCAATTTGTCAGCATAATTCAATTACCCAGGGTAGATTGATACTGATAAATAGATGTAATCTAAGGGTCACCTGATGCAAACTTGTTTATCAGAATGGTCATTAAAAATTAATAACACAAGGGATTTTTGCATGCTGGAAGAGGTAATCTTGGAATGAGATGAAATAGGAGCCATGGATTCAGGTGTTCCAGGGAGTTTTTCCCTGACTACATTAATTATATGGATAAAATAATTTTCCAAACAGAATAGCAAACAACCAATGGTAAGTTACCATACATTAAGGAATCTATGGTTATTGATCCAGACAGGGATCAAAATCAAAACCTTAAGAGAAGGCCTATTGTTAGTTCAACAATTGAATTCAAACTTAGTTTACCCTTTTATTTTCAATTCCTTCAATTAGTTTAAGCTTTTGACTCAGAAAATGTTAAAAGGAACAGAATAACCACTTACTGCTTGCCCATTGATTGGCTGCAATTCTAACTGTTTTTGCTCTCAACCCAATCAACCAAACATAAGACTTCAAAAAACATTAACTATAACAGCAACAGCTAAGAAATTCTCCTGCCTTCCAATGTGAATAACTTTAGAGGTTCTGGTCTCCTCTATCTTCTCTGTTTTCTCTGGTCTTGGAGGATAATCTTTAATCAAGTTAATAATGCCTGCTGCAATATCCTCTCCTTTTGGTTCTACTTAGGAAAGCAATGTTTTTCACCCTCTGATACTCATTGACCATTCCCTTTTATCCATCCTTTTATAAACAGGATTTAATTAACCATTCTGGGAACTTAAAATATTGTTCTAACAATAAATTATCTTCTTCCTTATTAGTCATATCCTGATAAATCCTTTTTCCTGACTTCTACTTAGCACAATGTAATAAGAACATTTTCCTGTTCTGGTTACTTTCATTTCTACCTTAGTTAATTTTGTCCTTGGAAGGTCCCACTAGAACCACCAACTGGCTGCAATTCCTCTCCCAACAACTCTCACCAGGAAGAGTCCTTAGCTAACAGGTTGGTTCAAATATTCATCTGGTACCTGGGGTTGCAAGTTTCACTACACTTGTTCCTCCTTGACCCCTCCAGAAGCTGACATCTTGTCAATTTTTCCCAACATGTCCTTTTATCTATTGGTCTATTTGGTAGGGTACTATCTTCTAGAAAGTTTTAGCTCCCTGATGGGGAGATTTGCCTTCCTAGGACAGTTTGGACATCTTGCTATGATGACAGTTCCTATTGGGTCTATGATAGCAGTACTGAATCTAGGGGCCCTTGCCCACAAGATTGGGAATTTATTCCATTTTTTGTGGGTCCCTGAAAAAGTGGTATTGATGAGTCAATAATTTTGGTAAATATTGAAAATTTGTTACTGTTCAACTCTCAAGAGTTGAGTCCTCATTATAATATACACAATAAAACCTAAAAATTATCTTCTGGTTTTAACATTTTTAAAATGCATCCTGTAGTAGGTCTCCTGTGCTATATTCCTTACAACTTAATTCTAAATTGAATTTTAACAGGAAGATGAGGTACTGCTTTGTACTCTACATTGTCTATGTTTCCTAATGTTACACCCATGCCCACTAATATTGGAGTCTTTGCACCAGAATCCAAAACTGAGACTATTACCAACTCCCAATGTCTGGAGCTTTATTTTGAGGACTCTATAATCTTGTCACATGATATATATCTAGGACCTCTTTGGTTTAATCTAATTATCTTGTTAAATCCTAATGTATCCTTTGGAAATCTCACTAAACAGTAGTTGAAGCTTTCATGATGGCTAATTATCAATTCCTTATGGATTTGGGTGGTTATTCCACACCACTTGGAGACCTCTTCATACTAATCAGGAATTTCTGTCACATTTTTGGCCCCCTAGGCATTGAATTGTACCAGATGATCAAGGGTTATCATAATAGTGGGATCTTCATTGTACTTCTTTGATTAGTTTGGGAGCACCTCAGGATCACTAGCTTGTGGTTCATTAACATCACAGTGTTGGATAATGTTGGGCTCCACAAGGTGGCTGATATTCTTGATGAATTCCCAATGATTGAGACATGCATGGAAATTGGCCAACAGCAATTGGCTACATCACCTATTCACCAATTGTCTCCCCCATATATTTCCCATTTTTGAACCCAATTGAGGAGGTCTTTGAATGGTTCAATAAAGTTGTTAAGAAAGGCACCCCAGCTGGTCATGAGGTCTTGTTTGATTTGCTGCAGGCCAGAGTTCATACCCTTCCAGCAGAAACAGTGACTAAGTTCTATGCCCATTCTGGTCTGTTTATCCCTGCCTGTCTTGCAATGCAACCAATCAATTAAATATGTGTCTCATATTTTTTAATTTTTTGTTTTATGTTTTTAAATTTGCAATATTAAATTTATAGAACATACTTTTTATAATTCTTCATAATATACTACCAGGTGTGATAAAAATCAAGCATAGCAAAAGAGAATAGATTAACCAATTTTTTTAATTTTTTAACATGTATTTATTAGGTTTGTCATACAAAACTGGGAGTATATTAGATTTCAATGAAGATTATAAATATGAAGATATTTGAATAATATATTACAACATTTATTTTAGGCTTGATTGGACAAACTCTGGGACTTGTTGCCAGGGACCACACATGCCACAGGTTTTGCAGGCAGAGCCCACCATAAGATTGAAGATAACTTAAAGAGGTATGAGAAGGAATTTCTCATCCAGGATCACAGGCCAGTGGTTGGGATTATAGTGTCAATTACCCCAGAGAGGGTGATATACACAGTTCTAAACAGCTTATTTGTGTGGTCCAATGAAAGTTCATGTGCGGATGCAGGCATTGGCTTCAGGGTAATTGGAGGTTCCATATCCAGTTGATATGCAGACAGTAAGTTGTAATTACCTCTAAATAGTAAGGTATTGGTGTAATACCAAGGGCCTTGTATGTTGTATCTTACTCAAAAAATTGACTGGGCCAGGGGAAATTTTCAAGTATATTCTCAAGGGTAAATTACTTGTATTTGGGCTTCAAAGGGTATTCCATAAAGTGGACTGGGACCAAAGGGAGCACCAGGTGAAGAAGAAACTGTGGGCAGAGGGGAAGGAGGTCTAGAAGATCTTGAGCTGAACTGATAAAGGGTAAGAATAAAATAGGGTAATAATTGGGAAAACCAATGCCTTATAACCTTTAATTTAAAAATAGCAATAAAGTCTTAGCACAGGGTTGCTGGGTCTATATGGTACCCCACTTCCAAACTTACATTTTTCCATTTGGGGTTCATCATAAGATTGGGGAATCTGAGGTTGGGTGGCTAGGGCGCTTGGGGTTTGGAGTGGCAAAACAGCACTGCTTCTGGAGGCCTGCTCATTGGTTGAAATCTCAGGAATTTTTGCTTGGCCCTTCTGTTCTTGAGCCATGGTCATGGGGGTGGGCCTTAAGCCCATGTTTTCTTCTGGTAGTGGGTCTTGATTGGATACTTGTATAAACTTCATGCTCATGAAGTTAACAGTAGGGATTTCTCGACCTCCATTAGGTAAGTCATTGGGCCCTTCCACAGGTGCTGTAGCTCTTAAGTTTTTTCTGGTGCTCTCATTTCAGGAATTAGGCTCTGCCTCAGCTTGAGGGGGCTCAATCCCAGAAAAACACAAGCAGCCAGCCCTTTGGTCCTCAGGGCTGGTGGCCTGCAGGTGGTCAGGTTCAGGGTTTGAAACTTGCTCTTGGCCCTGGGTTTTGAGGGGAAGAAAATTGTCAATCCTGACACTTGTTTTTGATTTGAAGGGGATATTTTATGGCTAGGGTGTATGTTGACATGGCTCTCTGACTGAATAACTTGCAGTGGCTTAAATATGGCAATGCTGTGAAACAATTAAACAGGATAATATTTTTGGGAAGAGCAGACATCTCATAGGTGGCTGCAAGAGTAACTACATCTTGGATAGCATGTTCAGTTGAGCTGTAACCAGGAGAAAAGTTGTTTTCTGTCCTAGATATTGTTACTCTTAGTCTGGTTTAATTGTAATATCAAGTATATCTCAAGCCCCAGCTTTAATCCCCATTAATATAACGAGACCTAGGTAAACAATTTAGTGAAGTCTCTGCCTCACAAACAGGGCAGAGAACACAAAAAAGTTATTGTAGAGGATACTATTATTATTTTTGTGTAACATGGTTGTAAAAGTTTTTTCCATAGTAAGCAGTAGTTCCGATTCCATCTGAGCAAACCAGAAAGCCCCAAAGTCTTGCAAGACGCCTAATTTCTGGGAAATCAATACCAGAGAAGCTAGTAGTAATGTCAGGCATGGTAATTTGGACTGTACCTGAATTCCAAAGTAAGGAACCAGGGTTGAACCCTGAACCAAAACCCTTTGCAGACCGCCAGTTCCAAAGACTGGGAATCTGACAGCCCACAACCAATTGATAAAGTTGCTGTCAACCTGTCTAGGACCTAAATCCTTAACTACACTGCAGGGTTTTGCAAGCAAACTTCCAGTGCAAGATGTTAGGAGTTTCCCTAAGGTGCCAATACTTGACACCAGCAGTTTGATTAGTGAAATGCACAAGTCTCCCAATAAGAGTTGTTCTAAACTTCCCTGAAGCTCAGGAAGTGGTACTGAACTCAAATTCATGCCCAACACCTAAGTTGCCAAACAGAAGGGTTCAAAGTCTTCTTATCCCAAAGTGGCCAGTGGCAACCCACCAGTGCTGAATGCCGCACTTGCCATCTAAGACCCCCAATGCCAGCCTGCCCAAGATCAAGAAACCCAATCAGGAAATAAATCCTGGCAGCATAGTATAAGTATTGGAGTGCCATGCCAAGATCAATCTCCATTGTGATTTTTAAATAAAGGTTATGAGAGATTGGTTTCCCCAATTGTTGCCATATTTTATCTTTGTCATCTGCCAGTTAACTCAAAAATCATCTGATTCTCCTGTCAACCTGCCAGCTACATATTGTCCGCCAGGTGCTCCATTTGGTCCTGCCTCATTTCAAGGAATAACCCTTGAAGCCTGAGTATAAGGACTAAACCTCAGATAAAATATTAGCTCAGGATCCCTTGGCCCAAACTAAAGAGTTAACCAGATACAACTGAGAAGGGTCCTTGGCATGTTACTGAGCCCTGTCTGTTCAGAGATAAATACAACTTCCTCCCTGCCTACCAATTAGACATGGAACCGCCCTTCACCCCCAAAACATTGCCCACATCTGCTGCCAAGCTTCCCCTGGACCATACCAATAAGCTATTTGGGATTGTATACATTACTCTCACAGGAGTAATATACACTATTGTCCCTGCCACTGGCCTGCGGTCATGGGTGGGCAAGTCTTTGTCCTACCTCATTAAGTTAGCATGAATCCTTTGGTGAGCTCTGCCCACCCAGTCCGCAACCCACCATTTATAAAACACTAGCAAGCTGGCAGATCAGGGGTGGTTCTCTGATAAGTAAGGTCACTTATTTTTGTTTTGAAACACTCTATTAGGTGCAATATTGTATATCTGGGCGGGAAACAAAACTTGATCCCTTCTTGTCCTCTCTCTGTTTTGGGTATGTTTGGTATGGCTGCCAGGAATGCCATTTTCCCATTTTGAAACCCAAGATTTGGAACAAAAATATGTCACTGGTTGACTTGGGCTGCAGGTTGCCAGCGCTAAGGATCAGGCATCTGTCTGCCAGCATTTTAGGGGATCAAATCCTATCTGATTTGATCCAATGATGCCCACAGCTGAAAAAGGTCTCCAGCAAATTCCCCAGAAGTTGCCTCAAAGGAACCTTGCAGCCACTGGCCTGATGCAGAGAAGGCCCCCTAACCATTGGCCTAAAAGTTCTCATATAAACTATGGTAACCAATGAAACCAAAACTGGAATTTACAGATCTTTCACCGCTGATGATGATACCGGCTATCAGGCTGTCCCCAAGGATGCCACTTCATAACGGAATGAGTGGATAACCCTTCTAATTAAATCAGCCAATAGAAACTCTTCCTGCCCTAGTGCCCATTTTGCTGCCCAATAACCCAGGCAGCCCACCTGCCCATATCCCTAATTTCTGGCCCTTTGATTCCTGATCACTAGAACTAAACCCTGGCACAGGATGGCTATATGAACCACCAGGTCCTGCACCAGGCTTTATTGCCATTATGAAATAAAAACATGCCATGAAATATAGTTTGCCCAATTGTTTTCATATTTTATCCTAGCCTTCTACCATCTGAACATGACTTCTTCTGGTCTGCTAGCCCCTCTGCCTGCAGTTTTCTGTCCACCAGGTGCACCTTGCAGATCTGTGGATTTTACAGAGTACTATCTGAAGCCTGAGGTTAAGGATTACACTCTAAAAAAATACTGCTGGCTGATCCCTTGGCCCGCAAAAAAGAGTTTATATGCTTTCAATTGTAAAGGCATCTGGACATAACAGAACCCCATCTGTTCAAGGATAAGCATATCTTTCTTCCTGCCTATCAACTTAATATGGAACCTCCTCTCACACCAAAGCCTGTATATGCATCTGCCTCTGATCTTCCCCAGACAGCATCAACAAGCTATTTGAAATAGTGTACATTATCCTCTCAGGGGTAATTGCCACTATAATTTCTGGCTGGTGGTCCTTGGTCTTGGATAGGACGGTCCTTGTCCTATGTTTTCAAGTTAGCACCAATCCTATGGTGAGCCTTAACCGCCCAGCCTACTGCCTGCCCCATCCCCAATCCTGGTGGACAGGTACCCAAAGATGGTTCCCTAGCATCTAGGTAAGTTTGAATAAGAGGTGCTTCCTTGCATTCATTTTATGTGATTTAATACTCTTAAAGGTGCAGCTCATGTTATTAAATATATTTGAAATGTTGTATTCTTCCTTCTGTTTCATTTGTTTATGTGTTTTTATATATAAAGCTTGTGTAAAGATCCACAGAATATGCTCATGCTTTTTATAGCATATTTTCATGTATTAAAATTTGCTTTCCTCTCTCTAAAATGCTGCTAGCTGGGTGCTTTTTTGGGCCACTGTATATTTATTAGAGTAAAAATGCCGTTAAAATCGGGGTTATGGTTTTCTTCGGCTCTGGAAGGTATAGGGCTGCGTCGTCCCACCCCCGGACAAAGATCTTCTTTTTCCGGCATTCCGGAAGATCAGATTTAAAGTCAGCTTCAAATAGAAAATATATTACCTTCCACATTTTCAGAAACTTCGGACAGAATCCGGGTTTTGTCCGGAGGGGGCGACGCAGCCCTAGGCGGTAGTACCAAAGCTTGCTGCCAGTACAATACTGCTTCAACGATGTGGTAATGGGGAGAGTTTGAAGGAGGGATTTATACATTGACGTGCTAAAATGGAAATACTTTTGAAATCTATCAATCCAGCAGTGAAAATATGCAGCGTCATAGTAAGTATCAGACTGGAGATTAAGTCGTATATAGGACTGGGACCGTCACACCGTTTGATTTAAATTTAAATTTGGAATATTTTATTCTTATTCAAAAAACCATACGCGTTCTACCCCTTGTCGCATGGTATTGTTTGTACAATGCTCTTAGATTTGATGTCGTGGTCTAATACTGCTCGAAAAAGTCATAGATCCAACATAAACTATCTTTGTTCTGGAGCTAGGATAGTGTCAGTGTGGCTCCATTTAATCTAATCAATAATTTCTGCTTCCCTGCTCTTATTTAATGCAGCTTGATCTTTTTTCAAGAAGGCTCCAAACATGGTCGAGACGGCAGAAAAGTAACTTTTCATTAATGGAATTGAGTGGTAGCCTTGGTGATCTGGGCACTCTCCTTCCTATTCTTATTGCTTTATCGATCACTGGCCAGATATCTTTGTCTTCTTCTCTAGTTTTTGGTGGCTTATGGAATATCCTAACTGGTCTTTCATTTGGCATTCCCATGTGCGTCCAGCCCATGAAAGGTAAAATTTGTATTTCTTGAAGCACAACTAAGGTTGGATAGCTATTGCTGCAACTGCCTTGACTTCAAAACTTTCGATAGAGGAGGTCATGTCTGCAGGAATGTTTGTATCGGCATGCGTATTTGCACTTGGTATAACTCGCACTTTAAGATTGGTATCTAGAATCACCCCACTCCCTGTGATTAAAGGGATCCAATTTGGTGCAGGAATCCAGCTTGTTCTGAAGGCTGCCAAGCTCATCGTTGAAAATTCTTCGTGGGGAGGAAGTAAGTGGGATTGGACCAACAATTTCGAGCTTGCACTCTTATCTGGGATTTTCGTATTTGCCTTTTTCAATCATGGAAAGGTTCCCACTGCTCTGATTTTGTTTTTGGTTGGCATTATTTTAGCTATTATTAGAATGGTACGAGGGGTTGTACCTGGCCCAAGTTTTGAATTTTATCACCCAGTTCCTGTTATTCCCACTCCTGAGCAATTTGCCAAAGGAGTTCTTAGTGCTGGTCTCGGACAACTGCCTTTGACTTTGCTTAACTCAGTCGTTGCATTAGCTGCGCTTGCAGATGAACTCTTCCCTGAAAACGCACCGTTTTCTATTGATCACTTATCCATGAGTGTTGGTGCGATGAATTTAATAGGATGTTGGTTTGGATCTATGCCTTATTGTCATGGTTCAGGTGGCTTGGCAGGCCAATACCGCTTCGGTGCTCGTTCTGAGCTCAGCATTCTTCTCTTAGGACTGGTGAAATTAGCACTTGGCTTATTCTTGGGAAATTCCCTAGTGACTACTTTCTCCAATATTCCTTCAACTATCTTGGGTGTGATGCTTTTTGTTTGTGGGATAGAGCTGGCACGGGCTGGCCGTAAATACACAAACCCTCGCCATTCTGACGAAAAGCAGTCTCAAGACTTCACAATACTTGTAGTGACTACTGGGCTTTTGGTTGGATTCTCAAGTGATGCTATTGGATTTCTTGGTGGGCTAATTGTTGCTTATACATTCAAGGCGATGGAATGGCTTTATTCAAGAGAATCGCTTTCAGAAAGTCCTACTTCTTCTACTTTGCCTGTTGTTCAGGACTCTGATTTCCTTGTCCCCCCTCGCTCTTAGGTATTTCAAATTACAGAACTTAGACGATCACTCATTATTAAATGTAAATAATGTCGTTTCTACTGAAGGGCTTTTTAAATAAGAGTTACATATAATCTTCACATTTTTTGGACGTACCAATAATTCACGTTTAAACTTTTCTATAAGTCTAAATTGATCTTATCTCTATCTTATGGTAATGAGGATAACTGAGAACTTATCTTCTTTATCTATAAACTTTATAAAACAAAATCTTATGATGTAATAAATGGTACACATATCATTTCCCTTTTTTAATTGTCAGTTGCAGTAGTAGAGTTATTCATAAACTTAATCTATTGCTTTGTTACTTATTCTATATCCAATCCTGCTGAATTATACAGCTAGTTTATATCTGATCTACCTTAGTTATAGTTTAGACATTGGATAATTTATTTACCATTTTAGGATATAATCCAATACCATTAGTCCATATGGGGGGGGGGAAAAAAAAAATTTTTTTTTTGGGGGGGGGGGGGGGGGGGGGGGGGGGGGGGGGGGGGGGGGGGGGGGGGGGGGGGGGGGGGGGGGGGGGGGGATATGGTTTATTGTTTTTATTATACCTGGGGTCAGATAAATATTTTATAAGTCAATTACCTTATCTATCTCAAACTATTCAAAAAGCATAAACTATGATCAAATAAATAAAATCTCAATTGGCTATTGAGAAGAATGAAACTTCTAGGGAAATTTATTGTCTTAAACAATTAAAGTTGTAACTTTTAATATCAATGTAAATGTTTCAAACATGTTTTACCTGGCTAAAATTAACTATGATGAGGTGTACAAGAGAGTAATTGCAGCCCTAAAGCTATAAATATCATTCATGTGTCAAGTATATTTATTAATAATGGGCTCTGGGGTTGCACAGGCGTCTGTAGTAAGTGCAGCAGCAGTTTTTACATATGAGGACAAGGGACACAATGATCAAGGGTAACATATATAAACCAAAGAGTTCAATAAACTAGTGTCAGAAAAACGCTCACTATCCCTATCCCAGACAATAGTTCACTATTATTGAAATTTAAGAAGTAGAAAACCCTCTCAAACAGGTCCTGTTCTCAGCCTGTTTTATAGGGGTAAAAAGCATATGGATTGTAGCACTTCCTATACTAAAATGGGGGCTTGGCAGTCATCCCAAATTCTTGGCCTAACAAGTTGCTAAGTTGGCACAACAATTATTCTTCTGTTTGTCTCAGGGCAGGTGTGAGAGAGGGGGCTAAACTAACTAAGTTTGGCTCTCATCCCGGAGGGATAAACCACCAGGATGACATCCAGTGAATCACTGGTACAGCTGCTCTGAGAGGGGACCAGAGGGAGGAGACCGGGGACAGTTGGGGAAAGTAGGGGTTCAATCCCATCAACACAAGGCCGGTGACCAACCAAGGGGCACAAGAGGGAACAAAAGGCAGGATCTCTGTTTTCTGAGGAGGGACTGAATCAGTATCATCCTGAATCAGTGAAGAAGACAAGAGAGGGACCCTGGCGTTGGGGGTGGAGAAGATGGGCTCAGTAGAGTGCAACTCCAGGCTGTCACAAGCCAGGCTCTTGACTATGACTTTGCCAGAAGTGAGGAGGTTACCCAGGAAAAACAGAAGGCTAGAGGGATCATCACTCACAAGGCGCACCAAAGAGAAGAGGCGCAGCCACAAATCAGGGTAAGTAGACCAGAGGAGCAGCAGAAAGGGGGCCAGGGTAAACATTGCAAATTTAATGATTGGGAGTATCATCACAAAATTCTCTGAAAAATTTGGAGTCTAGCAGTGCAGATTTGAGACCCCAAATGGATAATTTTTACTGATTTTAGGGTGCCACCAGTAAGCAAGACAGACCAGAACTTAAAGGATGGGTGTATACCTTCAACAAGGTATTGGGAGCCTTGTATTTGGAGAGCAAAGCAAAGATGGACTCAAAGTTGAACAAAAACCAGGGAAATTAGAGATAAAAGTAGGTATTTATATATAAATCTAACTAGAATTCTAGGATTGAGTCAATTTATGTTTAAAGAGCAAGCGTAAGTATTAAAACAACTACACACTAACACTTCTTCTAGGAGCTCTGGAAGGGCAACAGGGTTCAAACCAAGCCAGATAAAGGTAAGATTAAAGAGGACACCTGCTAACACTTTCTAAAATGTAATGAAAACCCAGGACAGAGTTTCACAAATAAATTTTTAAAAGAGATGTGGCAACAGTGATCCAAACTTTAATGGAATTTTAAAATCAATAAGCAGGGGACCAAAAGTCCCCTGACTATGTTTAAGGGATGAGTTTGCCAAGTAGTCTGTCACATGACTGTCTGCCCAGAATCTGATTATACAGAGAAGAAATTTTGCTGACCTAAGTCAGGGGAGCTGAAGAGTTTCACATCAATTTCTGGAGAGCCACATGATTGACTGGAGTGAAGGCCAGGCATTTGGAGACCCTTAAACTCTTGGGAAGTTGATGTGGAGCTTTTTGATTGGCCTGTCCTAATACTCATTAATAACAGCCAACACCAAGATAGTAAGCAATCCAAATTAATTAGGGTTTGCTCTATGGATGGGGCAGTAAATGCTGGAGAGTCCACAGAGTACGCTAACACAAATCTTTCATCCACAGTGTGGGCTAAATCTTTGAGTGAATTAAGTTGTTTTGCTGGGCTTTGAGCAGGGTTTTTTGTACAATGAGAAAAGATGTTCCCATCCAAGGCTAAAGGGGGCAGTGAATTTAAAGCAGGACTGGTAGCCTACCATCTCATCAAATCATTTTGCAGATGATACTTGACCAGTTTTAATCCCTATCCCAGGGCTTCTATTGTGATATTCATTCCAACTATCAGTCTTATGTCTCAACACATCCCATGATGAAGGTACAACTTTTTACTAGAGTTAAAACTAAATTTATTAAAGTAAATATGGTTTTGTTTAGCCTGGTACAAGAAAAGAGTCAATCTTTGAATATCAGGAAACAATGGATATCCAGCAAAATAAAGGTTGCAGTTATAATCAAGGAATCCATGAATTGTTTTGGCCAATATTTTAGTCAAGACAGTGACTTTTGGCCTGAGCAGCTGTAAGGAATATTCCTGACATTAAGGAAAAATATATCAATATTTTTACCCTGTCAAAACAAAGAAAACAAACAGAATATTGGCAGCAGTTCCCCCATAATTGGGAAAACTACTTCAAAGAAACAAGAGCTTAAAAACAATTTGAAAATTGAGAATTCTACAAATGGGGCCTTCTATACCCCAGGACTGGCCAGCTGCATAGCCAGCGCACCCAACCAGTCAGCCCCCAGTCACCCACCCACCCAGCTGTTTCCCACCCTCTCCCACTCACACTCCTGCCAGCCTAGCCACTCCACTCCTGCCAGCCTAGCCACTCTCACTCTTGCTGGACTGGGTTACCCAACTTGGGAGAATTCCCCAATTGGCATTCACAAAAAGAAAATTTTCCCAAGCCTAGATTTAAAACAAAGTGCTGCTCAAATAAAAAATGACCCAAATGCAGAACCCATGGGCCATACCAATTTGGCAGAAATAAATGACCAAAATTCAGTAACTGAATTTGAGTGCATTAAGAAGGCTCATTCAAACTCATGCCAATATAAATTGAATGCCAGCCAAACTTCAGGATATTTCAACTGCTAATGTCAGCCCAGAAAGGGAATTCCAGCTGCAACCAAGATACTTGGAACCCTAATCCAATGCTTTAAGATGTTTCTGCCTTACAGGCAAAATACTATATAATAAGTATTTATTCCTTGGTGATAGGTTGTGCTAATATTGAGTGAATTACCCCTCAATGATATCATATAAATCAACAGCAACTTCACCACTAGAAGTACTGATACCAAGCTTTATCATCCCTTCTCAGGAGCAGAAGATGAACCATCTCATCTTTTCTGCTGTTATCACAGCATGCCTAGGGATGGGAGGCCACCAAATCATCTTTGAACCATTTGGGCCTTCACCAGACACCAGACACCACAGAAGAGAACTATTATGAGGAGCCATCATAACTAAACTCCTCTCATATGAACTCTGGGCCCCAATTGATTTTGCCCCACTCCATCACCTTCATATCAGTTTACACAATCACCTACTATGCCCACACATATTTTGCCATTAATTTTGGCCAACTCAACATCCAACCCAAGGTGTTTTGTTGAGTCTTAACATTATACCCAATTATCATCTCCTTGACAGGGTTTCAAGCAGCAAACTTGATCCTGTACCTAGCTAAAGCGCTCCCATACATGATGGATTGTTACAGCAGCTGAGCAGCTTGCCAGACTGTGAGTGTTCAACCTTAATGATTCATATTGATTCAGGCCTAAATATGGTCTTGCTCTTAAATCTAAAAGCTATAGCATATTCTGGAATCTGGACACTTTGGTCAATTGGATTAAAGTGATGGTTTGAATATTCTGCTGGCAAGCTTAGCAGCAGAACTACGGATTGTTTTGATCAGATGTTTTCAAAAGTAAAGGGCAACAGTTGGTTGGGTGATAATCAATAACCAACTTTTTCAAATCAATTAAAGTGATATTAAAAAGCAAATGATGGGATATCAAGTAACATTAATATGAAATATTTATAGGTGGTGACTAAATTGTCAAGTCAAAAAGGCAGACTTTCTGCAATATACATTGGGGAAGTATATAATAAAAAGTAAAGAGGAAGATTAAGAAGAGGTTGGTATCTTTATTGAAAAATAAGAAGATATCTATATATCTTGATGATATATCACTTACTGTCCATGTAAGTCATAGATGCCATGTAGTTTAGAAGATCCAGATTTTCTTGTAAAATTAAGGGGTTGATCCTGACACAATATGTAAACTGTGTCTTAGGGTCATCTAATACTTGATTGGTGAGTTATTTCCCAGGTAAAATATTTTTACAAGGGAGGATTGAAATGTGTTACAGCTCTCCCCAATGTACTAAAGAGTGAAGCCTTGAGTAACTTCTTAAGTTTATCTGAAAAAATATTGGGATTGATTCAGTTTAATTTGGATGATATCATGTGTAAGTCTCTTTGGGCTTGTCTTGAATTTCATAGGCGGAGCTGTTTGAGATTTAATTCCTTTATAATTTAGATGTTGTTAGGTTTGAATTATATGACTATAACTGGTCTTCTTATACCAGGATCTAATTTGGGTTGATTATGGTTGACTATCTAGATTTTATCTAATACTTAGAATGTCTTAACTTGGATTAGTATGCATAATGGGCCTGCTTCTGTGCAGTGGCAACCAGGGTGTGTCCTGGTTTGAATCCAAGAATCAACTGGGTTGGGGTACCATTATTCAAGTGACTGGGTTCTAATCTCAGTAAATTGTACTGTGCTTGCAGCCCTACAAACTCCTCTAGCACTTTTACTACTAGCATCCTAGCATCTGAACTGTGCATCATGACATCTACCTGAGTTTTTACTTACTTGGGAGTGTATAACTCCTGAAAGAGGGTAATGAACTCAATACTAAGGAACTCTTTGTCCTCTTGCTGTAAGTGCTAATTCTCTTGCTAAACTTATCCATTCTTCACTAGATGTCCAGATTATAGCAAAGTTCCTACAGCGCTGTCTGTATTGTTCCTCTTGGCCAAAACCTGGGTAGAAGATGTGAGGGAAAGATTTCATGGCCACAATACTTATAGATGGTTAGGGGTCATGAAAGTTTTTATTTAATAGAAGAAATATCCCTAATAAACCTTCTGAAATGCAATCATTCCAGACTTTTAGATTATCTGCTTCTTTAGGAATGTCTTTCAAAGCCACCATCTTTTTCTTTAATGCTCTTTGGATGAAGTTCTTCATGTTTGAAACCTAAGACGTATTTAAAATTAAGATAATCTAATAGTAAATTGTCTCCATAGCCTCTATCCAATCAATCACTCTTATATAAACCCTTTAGGCTGGTTCTTCCAAAGGCTTAAACTATTATTCACTCTCACTTTTATAAAATAAAATAAGCTTTCAAACTTAATCTATCTAATACTAAGGCTTTCTCTTGCTGTTTCTGAATATATTAATTAAGCTTTAGGTTATTCCACCAATGAGTAGATTAAGCCTTAAACTCAAACAATCCCATCAATGCCCATAATCTCCAAACATCTAAAGAACTTTTCTTTGCTTAACAGGGTTGCCAGAACTCAAATAGAAAACAAAAATTTCACCAAGAAGAATTTTGGCAGTTCACTTTTTGCCCTAAAAAATTCCCTGTTTTCTTAAGAGTTTACCAAGATCAAGACCAACTGTTTTCTCATAGAAAATTACTAAGAAACTTTATTCTCTGTAATTTCTTTAACATTTCTCTTTGATTTTGCCTTCATATCAAGATCAAGGGAAAACAATTCACTGAATTGATTTTATTTTTTATTTATAATATTTTTTTTCAGAAAAGTGTTAAAGTACCTTCTTCAATGTTTCCTAAACTGTTTCAAACATATACTAATAGTCTAACATCTAGTATAGCTCTTAATTATATTTCTTGTCCCCCATTAGTGTTCTTCATCTAGGCCTTTCACAAGTTGGAATTTCTTGATGCTAAACTCCTGTTTTTACTCACCCAAGGGGTTATTTTGGGCTTTTAGTTTCAAAGTAATTGATTTCACTTCCTATAAACATTAAATAATTAAGTTAAGCAACTGCCTCTCTAAACAATCACCCTAATAATAGTTCCTAAGTACTCAATACTTGTATAGCAATAAATGAACTTATTAAATCTACCCATAAGTCATAAACAGATAAACTTTCATCCCCTTTTGGGGAAAGTAACCCAGCTGTATTCCCCTCAGCTGTTATAAAGATTTTAACACTGTTTAGGCATATTTATTCCAGGTAAAATCAACTTTATTATCATCCCAGTTGGTCTGAGATTTTTAATACCACCTAGGCATACCCAACCCAGGAGAAACTCAGCTGTATTATTACCCCAGCTGGTCTAAGGATGCCTATATTCCTGTTATGTAATCATCCCAGGGTAACTCTTTATTCTTTTAATGTACTAGTAAGAATTTATTCTACCAGCACCCTAAGAAATAAAAACAATAATTAATTTTTTTGGGAAAACAAGCAAAATCACACCCATTCTCTACTTGGACAACATCAGTACATGCCTGAGAAACAGCCCCAAATTTGATCTATCAAACCCTTCCTTCCCATGCCACCCAAGAAAATCCTTCCTTCTCAGGAAAATATGAGGTCACCCCTACTGTTGAGAGTTTTTCTCATAAAATACCCTTGAACCAAAGGTTATTATTATGAATTTTGATCTCTCTTGGTGTTGAAACTGAATTAATTAGAGTTCATTATTTAGATCGGGGAAGACAACAGTCCAGAAGAAAAGGACAATTATTAAGAATACATTGGTAGCTTTATTTGGAACTTAATACTATTATACTGTAAGAGGTGCCACTAACTCATAAGGTGTGGCAATGTGATGCAATCCAAGTATGGTTTGGATGGCAAAACAATTATTGAGGGATTGATATCTGAAATTGTCTTTTATCCTAACTTGAGGATATTGCTTGTGTCTTGACATTCAAAGCAGAGGAGTTTATGTTGTTAGATACATCACAGGGAGACTCTATGAGTGCCTCTGAATGCAGTGAGATAATTAGGCAGACAAGTTGTTGATCTTAGTAGCAAAATCCTTTCAGAGCATTTGATGACATCTTTTATGGAGAAGTACAGTCCTTCTTCTTCCATTTTAAGAAGGAAATTCTCAAAAAACCTCAAGAGCAATAAGCATCTCTTCAATAATCACCTCAGTAATGAAAGTGGAAAGTGCTGCTTTGCCATAAATCAGCTTGTTGCCTTGGATTTTTAAAGCTTGAGCACACTGAGCTTGGTCTTCAGGAAACTTAGGAGGATCTTATTTAAAAACTACTCATCTATATTGAATGGTTATCTTGAATACTTTGAAAAGCAGTTTATTAGGAAGAAAGTGACTTTTAGGAGAGGAAAAAGTGGGACTAATGCCCCTTGGAACTACCAAAATTCTTGCCTCAATTATGAAATAAAGATAATATCAAGCCTTGAGATCTGGCACAAACACCTAAAGGCCAAGTTTGGGGACAACCCCAAATGTAACAAGTTCTTTTAGAAGCTTAAGGAAGAACAGGAAAAACTATCTCAAAGTTCTGAGAAGTTTCCAATCAGGTTTCTCCAAAAAAGAAGTCCAAGGAGCAGGAATCTTGAGAAGATATTAAGAAAGTTGTCAAGAAGAATTAAAAAGTGGCAGAAATCAAGAAGCACCTAGAAGATGTGGTCACTGCCCTTGGCAGTGGCTTTAATTACTCTAATAAAATTAGCTTGTATATTTATTACTCTTATTTTTTATTTTTTAGATATAGTAGTTTTAAAAGCTATGGCAACAATCAAAAATACCTCAGATTTAAAAAAATGGTTTTAGATTTAAACAAAATATAACTATCAAGTTAAAATATACACTCTGTTAACAGGGATTTTTGGTGTTAATGGGCAAAATGGGTCAACACAGCAAATAAGTGCTCATGCGCAAAGTGATACCATTCAGATTACAATCTGAAATACATTGATTCACAAAAAAAATGGTGTGAGTTGACTTTTGGTGTACATATGTTTACTATGTGAATTGGTGACAAAATACGCCCAAGTGCAGTGTGTCAAAACTCAATCCAAAAACAAAACACAATAGCAACTCACTATATAAACAAAATCACTCAAATGTTGTGTGCAATGGATTGTAATCAAGAATAATACCAATGTATCTAAAATAGGACACACAATATGAAACAAATTTTTAAAAAATATTGTGTTGGGTGTTTGAATTTGGCAGTGAAATCTGGGAAAATAGGTGGATTTTTTTGAGTATTCTAAAATGGGCGCTGTAAAACCAAAAACAACTAATTAAGAAACAAAAAATCTATAATTGAGATATTGGGGGGAATATTAATTAAATATTCATATTCAGATAAAAGCAAAAATTAAAATTAGGGAGTAACTTAATTGAATTCCATTTAATATTTTATTAAATTCTCAAAATGGAAGGAACACAATAACAGAGTACCAATGCACCTTGTTATAAATTGCGCTATTAATGCCATTTTGATATGGCCTTCAAATATTGATATGTGCAAAGATCTGGTCGGTTTTGCTTTTGAATTCAGAAATTCCTCCCCTTCTGCAAATGGGCCTGGTCCAATATCCACCCATCCATGGAATATCATACCTGTCCTTGACTGATTCTGGTATGACCTCATCCCAAGGTGACCCCTTCTGCCACTCTGTCTACCTAATGAGTGATCATCAACCCTTGTCTACTATTTAAGTAGAATCATTTCTCCTAATAAAGACAAGTTTATCCACATTTGTGTTGGCTTTAATATTCTTCAAGCTTTTTCCTTTCCTTTCTGCCAAAAGGAATTTCTCATCTTGTATTCCAGGAAATTAAGGTATGTGCCCTTAATTCTGCCCTGAAGGCTAACCCAAGGCTAGCTTTGAACCTCAAATCTTTTGTTATAAAGATTTCCCGCCGTGTCCTCCTGGATGTCGTCCCCAGGAGCCAAAAACGGCAAAATGGTGCTCACTACAGGGGCTGCAAGCCCCTTGGTTACCCTGTTCCCATGCGCATTTTCTGGTCCTTCTCCCTTTGTTTCTGAAGTACCCAAACAACCTAAAGTTTCTAGTCCTCCTCTAGAAGAAGACATCACCAATGCTCCCTCAACTCCCATGATACTGGTGCTGTCTCCTGGGCCCGCGTGGGCCCCCTTCCAGCTTTCTCTCTCAATTACAAGCAAGCTTGTGCTGCTGCCTGCTCTCTCCTCCACTCAGGCACTGTGGCAATGCACACTATCCCTGGTCTCTGTCCCGGGTACGCTTCCAAAGACCTGTACTCCTTCCTCTTGGACTTTGGTCTTCCCCCTGCGCTGATGGAGTCTATGGATACTATTGGCGTGTTAGTCAACCAATTTATTCAACCCGCCCTGGTTCACCATCAACTTGCATTAGGGTCTCAGAACCAGCTTCTAAATGCTGTAGCCTCTGCTGTCTCAAACAACCATGCTCAAAATATGGCATATCAGGAATGGTCCCATAGCCTCTTTGTGTGTATTTTGGATAACCAGCGTGACTTGCTGGCCTCCCAAATATACCTAACCTCATCTACTGAATTCCCTTTGTTCCTTGATCCCTGGATATATCAAGGATCGACTGTGCAAATTGGATGAGCATCAAGCAGCTGTGGTGTGGTCAAATCAAGGCCGCTCTCCTAAAACATTGTCAGGATTTTGAGATTCTGGTTACCAAACTCAACCAATTTTGAGAGCACATTAATTCTCAGCTTGAGTTGGTTGGAACTCATGTTGATACCTGGGGCCACCATCTAAAACACCAATATGGATTGGATAAGGCTGCATTGAGCAACACTCTATATCAAGTACAAAATTATGTGGATGATAGAGTAGCGTCCATCAAGGTGACTCCTCCCGCTCCTCCTGTCAAGGTCCCATCTGACTTTGAAGCCAAGGTATGGGAAGCAATAGCTGAGCTCAAGGCCACCACTTGGCGTCAATCTTCTGTTCAGAACCCTCCTCCAGTTGAACCTATGTCTGACCCTTGCATTGCCTTGCTCACTGATCAAGTAGCTACATTGTAAGGAGAAATTAAGTATTTGAGACAACACCTCTCTAACCCTGATGATTTGTCTTCTGAGTCTGAAGGTGAAGAGGAAGCTGAGGCTACTAGTACTCCCGCTCATGACAATCAGGGTTGTTGCCCTGGCTTAGAAGGCTAACCCCAAGTCAACTGCACTCTTGCCCTAGATCAACTGGCCAAAGTGACAAATGATGTTGCTGATAGGCAGGACACATTGGAACAAGAGGTACAAAACCTCTCTTGCTTTACCAAGACAATGAATGGACAGGTTATCCCTTTGGTTGCTCAGACTACATCTCTGACCACCTGCCTCAATGGGATTGCTGGCACCTTATTGGTACAACAGATTAAGATTGATGAATTTGGAACTGCTGCTGCTGCTGCTAGAGATATTAGTGGGCAAAACAGTTCTACCTTAGATACGCTAGAGGAGAGCCTTCAACTTCTCTGGGCTAGACAACCTGCTGCTGAATCTGAGTTTGAGGGCAATCCCCACATTAATGTCCTCAACCCAGGTGACAACAGCCAATCCACCTTGTTGTCCATTGACCCCAACTATAAGCCTTCATTCAAACAGATATTTGACCCTAAAACCTCTACCATTGCTGCCTTCCTGACAATTTATGAGACTGCAATGTGTAGGGCCACCAATGAACTTAAGAAGGAGCATATTCTTACCTATCTGCATCCCACATGCCAAGAAGTTGTGGTCCCCAAACTCCCTTCAATTGTCACTTGGGAGGATATGAAGCGCCTCTTAATTGAGGAATTTGGCGGAGACCTCAGCTTGGAAGTCAAGAAGGATGCGTTTATGCACATTGCTTTTAAGCCTAAGGAGACCCTAGCTGAATTTTGCCAGATTGCTTCTACATTGAAGGACAACAGTTAATCACCAGTTGTCAGTTAACTCCCCAGGAAGCCTACACAGCTTGTTCAAATGCTTTAAAGGTGAACCAGCTCCTATGTCTGCACTTTAAGGCCCATAAAGCTTCCCTTACTTCAATGAAGAGTATTAAGACCCTCTTGCAAGATATGCACTTGACTCATGGTGGTACTGTGGTACGCAAAAATAAGGCCAACAATGCAGGAACCACCTCCTGTACTCCGCGCATTATGACTCTGGGCTCTAGTGGACAATCTAAGAGGCAAGGATGTCATAACTGTGGTCAAATAGGACACCACTCACGTACCTGCACCAATCCTCAAGTAGAGGGTTGTGACCCAAAGGAGCAGGCGGGAAAAGAGAGGTCAGCTTAGAGGCAGAGACGCTCTCTGCTGACCAATCTCCCCTGTCTCCTCCTGATCCCCTGTCTGACAAGGAATCTTCTCCCTTGGCTGGCCCAACCATCCTTCACCTGTTCCACAATCTATCCAGTGATTCTGAACCCAAAGACTCTGATTGCAATGAGTCTGAGGGTTATGGTTACTCTGTGCTAGCAGTCCTGGAGACAGTTTCTGTCCCTTATAAGCTACGTTCAGGAAGAACCACAACTACACCTCGTCCAACCTCAAGCAAAGCTAAGGCCATAGTAGCTCGTCCTTACTTAGCACAGGCCCATTGTCCCCCTGTTTTGGTAGATT
Source organism: Entomophthora muscae (assembly GCA_014839935.2). NCBI lineage: Eukaryota > Fungi > Entomophthoromycota > Entomophthoromycetes > Entomophthorales > Entomophthoraceae > Entomophthora > Entomophthora muscae. Next base: position 12,417 of record QTSX02003930.1, on the reverse strand, counting down.
CCTCTGAAGAGGCTGCTGAATTAGCAGAGGCTCTCTTTCAGAATGTGACTGTATCTCTCCCCTTGCAGACTGTGTATAAGGAAATTCCTGCCTTACGCTGCATGTTGGCCAAGTGGGAGAAGGAATTGGAAGCTGCTCAGGATGTTCTAGCTGTCCTGCCCCCCCCTTTGGAAAAGATACTACACATGTGGAAGTATCAATCCAAAAGGTCAAAATCAAGGCTATCCTGGACACGGGCTCTCCAGTCAATGTGGTATCTTCCAAGCTAATGAAGAAGCTTAAGCTGGCCCCTGACCTCAACTACACTCAATCATACGGTACTGCTGGCATGGCTCAGACTTGGGCCATTGGTGCCTACTCTGCTCTGCCAATGAGGTTTGGGAAGCTTCTTATTGCTTCCCCTGCTGTTGTCTTAGAAAATGAAAGCTACAATCTCCTGGTTGGTACACAATTCCTTTGAGAGTACAATGGGATTGTGAACCTTTGAGATGGGTACCTTTCACTCTTAGGGTATGAGATCCCCCTAATCTTTGAGGAACCCCCTCACCTCCCGGGTAAACGCCTTAAGACTTGTGTGCTCAAGTACCCCACGGGTATCTTCTCACTCAAGTACAGGACTCATTCTTCCAATATGTGGTCCCCTCCTCCTTCCTGCCCTGCTGAGGAAGGTGTGCCTCTTCTTGCCCCTGCAGCTATCACTATCCCTGCCTGGCTCCCAAGTGATTATAGACTCTCAGATATCCTATGAACTACCCAAGAAATCATTCCTGGAGCTATATTCACCTGATTCCTTAAGCTGTAGAGAGCCTAGGTTATGCCCTGGAATTCTGGACCAAACTCATAAGGAGCCTGTGCAGCTGTTGTTGGCTAACCTGACTGCCCTACCTATGCAGGTGACCAAAGGCCAGGTTGTTGGGCATGGTTGCATATTAGGTTCAGAGCAAGTGGCGTCCCTCTACCCGTTTGGAACGTTTAGTGATTTCAACTTGCTGGAAGAAGACCCCCAGGTTCTCTCCCTGTTCACCACCGCAGACTTCCCTCAGCTGTTGCCCATTCAACAAAAAGACGTTCTGGAACTATTAGACCAGTTTAAAGATATCTTTGCCTCTGGACCTACCAACTATGGTTTAGCTAAGGGGGTCATCCACCAGATAGACACGGGTGATGCCCCACCCTTTTGTGCCAAGCCTTATTGCTGCAGTAGAGTGGAAGATGCCCAGGTCTCTAAGGAGCTTAAGCAGCTTCTAGATGCTGGGCTCCTAGCCCCCTCTCAGAGCCCTTGGGCCTCCCCATTGTTGATCCTAAAGAAGAAGGATGGAGGCCATCACATTGTGATGGACTACCACTGTCTAAATTCACTCACCAAGAAGGATTCTTACCCTTTGCCTAGAATTGATGATGCCCTCAGACAATTAGGAGGATCAAAGTTTTTCTCTGCCATGGATCTAGCATCAGGGTACTGGCAGGTTGACTTGTCCCCTGAGGATAGAGAAAAGGCCGCACTCATCACTTCAGAAGGTCTATACAAACCCACTCAAATGCCCCAAGGACTCTGCAATGCCCTGGCTACATTTCAACGGGCTATGGACTCCATCCTACAAGACCTGAAACTCTCCTGTGTCCTTGTATACCTTGACAATATTACTGTGTTCAGCTCCACCTTCACCAACCATCTGGACCACCTCAAAGCTGTCTTCATCAAAATTTGAGAGGCAGGTCTGAAACTTAAGCCTTCTAAATGCTCTTTCTTCAAAGAACAGCTTGAATTCTTGGGCCACAAGGTCACCCAAACAGGAATACAGCCCTATGAACAATAAGGTGGAAGCCATTGACAAGATGCTGCCTCCCACAAATCTATGGGAGGTCCAAGTATTTCTTGGTATGATGGGGTATTATTGCCAGTTCATTCCCAATTTTGCTGAACTAAGCAAACCCCTTGTCCAGCTCCTCCGCAACGTACCCTTTGAGTGGACTGACAGCCAACAGCAATCCTTTGAGGCATTGAAAGCTAAACTCAAGGAGGCTCCCATTCTTGTCTACCCTGACTACAATAAGGAATTTATCTTGTATACCAACGCTAGTGGAGTAGCTGTGGGTGCCATCCTAGCCCAACTTGATGATGAGGGCGTCAACCAACCTGTAGCCTATTCCTCCCAAGTCCTTAACAAACATGAGAAGAACTATAGTGTCACTGAAAAAGAATGCCTAGCTGTTCTGCATGCAGTAAAGCAGTTCTGGCACTACATCTATGGGACTCATTTCACGGTAGTCACAGATCACTCATCCCTTAAATGGCTGCAGCAGTTAAAGGAGCCTGAAGGTCAACTAGTCTTGTTGGGCCTCTACGCCTACAAGGGTACAATTTCACTGTGAGTACACTGTCCTGGTGCACAACATCAGAATGCTGATGGTTTGTCAAGGATGCCTATTCTAGCCATCCATCCTGCTGACGCTGATTGCCTATATGAGTTGATAGGGTATCCTGACTCCTGGGCCACTGAACCAGAGGACATCTGCTTGGCGTTGCAAGCCCTATCCAAGGATACTGTGATTTGAGATAGACAACTCTTCAAGAAGGTCAACAACGCCTATCTGCCATATGTCTGCCCCAGTATGAGAATAGCCATCATCCTCCAAGCTCACATTGATACCGGTCATGGAGGTACAGCAAAAACTCATGACTGGTTGTGCAAAAACTTCTACTGGGAAAACATGCGCCTCCTAATCCCTGATGTCCTTGCCTCATGTCATTCTTGTCAGCTCTAACAACCCTAACCTTCCCAACATCAGTTCAAGCTCATCCCTCCTAAACATGCCTTCCACACTGTGAGTATTGATGCTGTTGGGCCCCTCCTGTGTTCTAGGTCTGGGTGCCAATTCATCTTGGCAGCCATCAACCACTTTAGCAAATGGGTTGAAGCCAGAGCAACCAAAGATATAACTGCCAAGACCACTGCTAATTTCTTGCTGCAAGATATCTTCTACCGTCATGGTTGCCCTCAAGTCCTGCTTTCTGACAATGGGACCAACTTTAACACTTGCCTCATAACGTCCATTGTAGAAGCCATGGGTACTCATCAATCCTTCTCTGCACCTTATAACCCATCAACCAACGGGACTGTGGAACAAGCAAACTCTACCCTTGTATCCATCATGAGGAAGCTTACCCTCTCTGATGCCACCAATTGGGATATGTTCCTCCCTGCTGCCCTCTTTGCGTATAGACTAAGCAGACATTGAGTGACTGGCCAGTCCCCCTTTGCCATGTTGTATGGACAAGAAGCCACTACCCCCTCAATCTTGGGACCCCTGTTGATTGAGGTTGACGCCTCTGCTAATCCTGAAGCTCATGTTAAAGACTTGGCTAATTGTATCATTGACATCCAAGCTACCGCCTATTCTACTGCTTACAAGGTCAAAACCCTGGAACTCTCGCCCTCTAATGCTGCCAGAGCCCCCTCCCTGACTACCAAGTAGGTGACCTGGTCCTCTACTATCAAAATTGTACTGGAGGTTGTGCTCATAAGCTAGACTCCCTCTGGGTTGGGCCTTGTGAAGTCACCTACAAGAAGGGTGTTGAGTATACCGTGAAGCTACTGTCCTCTGGCCGCCCCTTTGCTCGAGTTCACTCCAAATTTCTCTGCAAATATCAACTCCCTGTGTCTAATCTTGAGGGGGGAGATGTTGTAAATTGCGCTATTAATGCCATTTTGATATGGCCTTCAAATATTGATATGTGCAAAGATCTGGTTGGTTTTGCTTTCAAATTTGGGAATTCCTCCCCTTCTGCAAATGGGCCTGGTCCAATATCCACCCATTCCAGAATATCATACCTGTCCTTGACTGATCCTGGTATGACCTCATCCCAACGTGACCCCTTCTGCCACTCTGTCTACCTAATGAGTGATCATTGACCCTTGTCTACTATTTAAGTAGAATCATTTCTCCTAATAAAGACAAGTTTATCCACATTTGTGTTGGCTTTAATATTCTTCAAGCTTTTTCCTTTCCTTTCTGCCAAAAGGAATTTCTCATCTTGTATTCCAGGAAATTAAGATATGTGCCCTTAATTCTGCCCTGAAGGCTAACCCAAGGCTAGCTTCAAACCTCAAATCTTTTGTTATAAAGATTTCCTGCTGTGTCCTCCTGGATGTTGTTCCCAGGCGCCAAACACAACACACCTGTTGTGCGCTGCAGTTGCAGTTGCCCCCGCGGGTCAAAAAACATAGTTAGTGCAACACAAATGCCTACTCAGGAAGGAGATAGGAGAGGAGAGCTCAATAGTGACGCTGCAATGACAAAGCTGGTTCAAGGAGCACAAGATGCTAGGGTGCAGAGCATCAACCCTTGGGTCACCAAGCTGACCTGGAAGCCCATTAAGGTTACCTTCAACCAAGAAAGTTAGAAACAAGGAGGTAGAACTTGCTTCGTATGTGTTTGATGTTGTGTACCAACAAGAGTTGGTCCTGTCAGCCATGCTGGAGAAGGTTAAGCCTGTACTTGATACTAGCTATAAGCCCTACGTCAGTGATGGCAATCAGGAAGAGGACAAGGAGACTGAGTTCTTCAGAACTGATGAGGGACAGTTAGTGATAAAGAAAGTTGCTGCGTTCTACACCAAGGTACCCATGCCCTGTGTTGTGTCCAATGCCAACAAGTCAATCCACACCACCAAAACGCCTGCCCAGAAGCCCATCCCCGAGATCAAACACATCATCCTGCTTAAGATAATGCAGGAATCTGGTGATTACAAGGCAGCCACGGCTCTTGTTGGGGTGGATCCCAAGTACGCCTCAAAGACCTTCAACAAGTTCAGCAAACTGCCCAAGTCCTTGCTGCAGAGAAATCCTTGCATGTATCAACCATGCTTACCAAGGAGCATAAATGGGTAATCCGCCAGTGGGTAACCTGGAACTGTCATATTGAACTGCAAATATACAGTCCATGGTTAAATCTACTTTTGGGGTTGAGGCCTCAATTTCCTTTTAAGACCATCTGGTCAAGGGAATGCACTTTTCCTGGAAAAAGCTTGGGGTATCCCCCTAAAATTGGAATAGCCCAGCCAACATTGACATCCGGAAAAAATACGCAGAGGCGTACACTGCCCTCAAATCCAAGGGGACAGTCAAATTCTATTACATTGATGAATCAGCATTTGCCTTGTCAATGTACAATGGGTATGGGTATGTCCCCAAAGGCTCAAATGATGGGATGGCTTGGCGTGCTGCAGTACGCGCCACAGACTATTCAATGGTGGCTCTCCTTGGTCCAAAGGGGTTGAGTTGTATCAAATAATATTGGGTTCTCACAATAGCTGTACCTTTCTATTATTACTCTGATTGGTCCAGGAGCACCTGAGGCGCACAAGCCTGGGCTTCATCAACTTCATTGTGCTGGACAATGTTGGTATCCATAAGGTGGCTGATATTCTTAAGGAATTCCCAATGATTGACACTAACATTGCAGTGGGCCCCCAGCAATTGGCCACAGCAAATATGCGCCTTCTCTTCCTCCCTGCCTATTTGCCCTTCCTAAATTCCATTGAGGAAGTCTTTGGGTGGCTCAAGCAAGCCGTCAAGCAAGGGACCCCAACTGGGACTGAGGACCTGTTTGATTTGCTTCAGGCCAGGGTTCACATCCTCCCAGCTGAGACTGTGACTAAATTCTATGGCCACATTCTGATTTGTTTATCCCTGTGTGCCTAGCCAAACAGCCAATCAATTCAAGGCTTAGTCATGTCCAACTTTTTTTATATTCTCTAATTTACTATTTAAGATTTATTAATTATCATTTTATATTTAGAAGCTTCTAAGCCCACAATCACATTTGGTAGGACCATCAATGAAGGTTATTTATTTAGTAATTTATTTATTTTATATTAATTTTTTTATTATACCATCTGAGGTTATCCCAAACACTCGATTCTGGATTACGCAAATATATTTATATCACTTTTGTCAAATAAATATAAAAATCAAATTAAAAAAAGTTAAATGTATAAGATACAAAGTAGAATTGTATTTTATTAATGTATATTATCATGGTTTTATGAAAACCTTATCTGGGATTTATTTTGAAAAACTTGTTTTCTAAAATAAGAATAATAAAAATTATTTATAATAAAAGTAATCTAAAGTGTAAAGATATTCATTGGAAAAGAGAGTTTTAAGGGCGCCTGTAATGGGCTTGGCAGTATGTACCCACCCTGCAATGGAGGTGGGGCGCAACCTCCACTGCCACACTGTGAATGGTGGATACACCCTTATTGAAATACTCCTGCCTGCTGATGAAAGGCAGTAGGGTCAGGTGGAGTGAAGCAGCAGCTTTTCAAGTGGGTCTTCAAACCCATATATCCTAGCCAGTAATAGGGCGTCCTGGATCACATGGTCAACTGAGTTGTATCCGGGGGGACCTTCTTCCCATCCAGGGAGAGCCAGGCCTTGTCAATCCCAAGAAGGACCCCATCTAGGTCCTCCATGCTGGCACCCATTCTGAAGTAGAAGAGATACCCAAGGTAACCCACCAGATGAAGCCTTTGCCCAGCAAAGGCTTCAGAAAACTCGCACAATTTATTAAACACTGAGCTTATTTTTTTCTCATGTTTTGTTTTAGCAAAGGTGAGATCCATTGCCAGAGGGACCCCTGTCTTGTTGGCACTCCAGGCCAGCTCAAAGTCTACCAGGAGGGTCTTAGTCTTCTTTACAGCTGTTGTGTCTGCAACAGCCAATTTACCTACCACATGCCCAAAGTTCTCCAACAGGTAAGATATGGTGTACTTCACCGGGAAGCAGAAGCAATGTCACAAGTGACAAACTCTATCAACTATACTTATTGAAAAGCCTCAACTACTAAACTTGAACCCCCATCTTGCAGGCTGGCGGCCTGCAGGGCCACCGCCCGGCTGCAGTTTTTGCTCAAACAGAGCAGGATTTGACTAGAAAATCCTTTTAAGCTTGATGAACCAAATGTACCTACACCAATAATCTCAACATTAAGGTTCCTGATAAAACACCAATCAACAGGCAGGTCCAGCCACAGATTCTAAATAATTTGTCCACATGGAAGGAAACAAAATTTTTCCATAAACGCAGGCCACCCAGAGGCGACCAATCCCACAACCTGACTAGGGAATTTACATTCTCAGTTCAAACCAGCCAATAATAACCCCCAAAATTGATGCCAACAAAGACTGGGAAGACCTGGTAATTGGGAAACCCCGGCTACAAATTTGAAAGTTTTACCATACAGATGGGCAAACTTATACCCTGGGCCGCCAGGAGAGCCCATTCCATCCTTCAATAAGACATGAACCTTTGTTCAACCAGACATACCATACTAGTTATTAGTTTTACTTCATTTATATCTACTCCTTGCGGCTCTGCACCCCTGCTCACCTACCCCAAGAAACCCAGACCAGCTGCCCAAACTTTACTGTCCACCAGGAGCTCCCTTTGGCCCAGTACATTTTACTTAGTACCCACCCAACCCAGTGTATTTGGAGTTTACTCTGGAGGAGATCCTCATCCACAACCCCAAACTAAACTAGAGAGACAGAAGTCCTTTCAGGAAGGCATCAAAATCATCCGCTCTCTCTATTCCGGACAAGTATTTTTCCTCCTGCATATTTGGTTCCAATGACCCGCCCCTCACCCTGCGGCCCAACCGCCCGCAAGAATCCGTTGCCACTAATGAATCCACTTCCACTCAGATATTTGGGGTGATGTATATCACCCTCACCAGATTAATTGATTCTATGGTGCCTGTAAGTGGACCTTGGGCAGTCCTTGGAAATTTGTTATCTTATATTGTAAAGTTAGCCCCAATATTGTGGTGGGCTCTCCCTGCTGGGCCCACGGGCTGTCTGCCCGTGGTTCTCAGGACCCTCCACAGGTTGAATCCCTGACAAGCAAGCAGCTGCATGTGCCTGGCCTATCTCTGGGATGTTTTTGAATGGGTGTGTTCCCAGGATACCCAAATAAGCTCAATGGAGTTTACACAGTAAACTCTACTGAGAACCACCAGGTCCAGGCGGAGTAGTTGGGCATCCTTGTAGGCAGTAACTGCCCACTCAGATGCCCCCTCAGAATGTGTCAGCCTGGCTAGTGCATCCCTTGTCATTGGGAAGGACCTGTGAATTCTGTCTTCAAGCTCCTGCAAGACAGTGGGGACAGAAACAGCTGCCTAGCCACATGATTGGTGTAGTTGGCGTAGAAGGTGGGGGACAAAAGGGACCAGGACCCGGTGGAGTTCACCATCAACGTTTTCTAACAAAAAAAGGTAAGTATTTGAAATTTTTATTTAATTTTATTTTTTAGGTTACCTTCACAGGTTTCCTCCTTGCCTGCGGCTTTGGTAGGCTTGGCCATTCTTGGCGCAAGAAGTTGAGCGGGCAATTCAGTATCCTCTTTCCTTGCGCGCTTTGCAGGTTTCAGGTGGGCATACATTTCAGGGTTGTCAACCCAGACAGACGGTGCAGAAAGATTGTACGCCTTAAACTGGAGGCCCTCAACCACTGTCTTATGAATGTTTAGTAAGCGCTCAATCATCTTCTCAGGGGTGTCTGGTATTTTAGTCATAAGGGCCTTTGCAGACACCTTGTCTATTTTGTCTCTGTCAAGGACGGCAGACTTAACTCTTGCTTTGACCTTGCGGTCAATTTCTTTGATCTCTGCAATTGCAGAGTCAAGGTCCTTAAAAAGCTTCTCCAATTGCTTTCATTGATTTTTTACTAACATTTCCTTATGTTTTTATATCTTTACCCCCAATAAAATCTGTATTATTCTGATAATATTGCCTCTTTGTCTATCCCTGTTTGTTTTCACATTACTCCAATATCCCATTTTTTACCCATTGTGTATATGTTTTACACTCAACTCAATATGTGTTGTTTGCTTTGTGTTGGCATTGTCCCTTGATTGCCATATTATTTTTAGCACTTTGCACAGCCCCTTGTGAAAATATTAACAACAATTTGGTGATCAACTAAATTTGAATTAGAAAATTATAGGTTAATTGTGGTTAGGTAAAGTTGTTCTGATCTGAATTCAAAACCTTAATGATAAATTTAGCAATCAGAGAGTGTAAGTGTTGTTGTAACATAGGGACATTCAATATTCTTTGGTGATGTGGTATTAATATGTTGGTGGTTGTTTTTCATTGAGCGCCACAGTGGCTATGGCGCACAATAGCAAAAACCAGCCAATCATATTAATTCCACATCACAAAGTTATTGAATGTCCCTTTATGTCACAACAATCACATTATCCTTTTTGTTGGTTAGTTATCATTAGGTTTTGAATTCAGATCGCATTTCTACCCAATTCCTATAATTTTCTAATTCATTGGTCACAAATTTTTGTTAATATTTTTACAAGGGGCTGTGTTTAAATGCTAAAAATAACTGTGTTCTGGATCTAGATACATGGCATAGTAAATATATGGTTTTATAGAAATAAGCTGAACATAAAGAATAAAACCAACTATAAACAAAGAGAACATGAACAATTGAAATTCAAAATAAAGACAATATAAATAGAAAATGTTTGGTAACAGGGGGTCTATTGGGGCAAGGGAGAGTGATGCCTAGTAGGAAGAATAGCGCAGGAAGGAAGACAAAGAGGCAGTGCTGGCCTGGGGGGTCTGGGATTGGGTGGGTGGGGCTGGAAGATGTGGGGTAGTGGTGGTGGGGGTAGGGGTAGGGGTAGGAGAATTTTGCGTGATGGCTGCCATATACTGCCCATCATATTCCTCTGTCTGTCATTGCCTTAATTGGCTGGTAGGTGGCTGTGGCATGGGGTGGGAGGCGCTTATCCTTATGTGATTGGTTGCCCATGTTCACATGGAAAACCATTTGTGCAAATATGTCAGCCACTATTTGGTGACCAAAGAGAGGATTGTGGTCAAGGACCCCAAGATAGAGGTTGTTGAAAGCCTGAGGGCAGTGCTCCTGTACTATGTCTCCAATGTTGAAGAAGACAACATCACCCAGATGGATGTCAGCATGACCATCTGGGTACACAGAGGCATGGTGCCTGTGTTGCTGGATGGCTTTAAGGGCAGTGGAGCTACCCTCCATCTGATGGCTCAAGAAAACCTGGTGCTTGGAATTCAATCCATCCCAGGTGTTGAGTAATCCACCAAGGATGTGGCTGTACTGAGTAGTCATCAATAAAATCTGGGTTTGTCCAATAGTAGACAAAACCCTTGGCTGAAAGAGCCAGAAATGCACCAATGAAACGTCCCCTTCTTGACCTGTCTTCCTTCTATTCTTGGCAGGACAGCTTTTCCTTGCTCACCAAACTTGTCAAAAGCTATTGATAGCTTATAATACAAGACAAACATGACATCATCAGTTATACTAGTCAGGCATTAGACCAGGGTGGATTCGATGGCAGTGATCATATGGGGAATCCTCAGCGCCATCCCATTGGTTGCCGGCAACATTGGTCAGGCCACAGACTGATGCCACCTTCTCATACATCCAGAGCTGCACCATGCACTCAGACACTCAAATGCCATGATGTGCAAGTTGCTTCCGGACCTGGGTCAAGGGAAGCTTGGGGTCCCGCTGTAGGAGGTCAAGCATAATTGGGTACACCTTGGTGGTTTGGGACTTAGGGGCCTTCTTGGGCATTTTGGCTGTCCCAATCAGATTCCCCTTATTCATCAGGTTGTTGAATTCCCACATGATGGTAGCCTGGGTGAATTTTAATTGGCTGGCTATCTGTTCCCAGGACAGACCCTGCAGGTTCAGTGCCACAGTTTCTTGGAGAATTTGGGCAGTGATGATTTGTTGCTTGGGGCGCTGGGCTGGGGGAGCTGAAGCCTGATTGGCTGTAGGGGGACAGGTTGGGTGGTGGCAGGAAGTTGTTCCAAATCAAGGTTAACATCCTGATTGGTTGGTTGACAGGCAGCTTGTGCAGGGGTGAGTACAGGAGCAGGTGTAGAGCTAGACACTACATGACTACTTAACAAGTCTGGGCCATAGGGGTCAGGGGCAGATATAGGTAGGCTTCCTTGTTACCCGCCTCAAAGGCTTGGGTGTAAACAAGTGCCTCCACTGTCCTGAGCCTTGCCCTCATTGAAGCTGGCTTGGCTGCTGGCGCTGTCAAAGATATTGCTGTTAAAAACCATTGTAAAAAACCTAGGATAAAATCACTAAAAGTAGAAATTCTAAAATTTTATGATTTATTTTTATTGTAATCTCAAGTCCATATTTGGAAGGTTCTCAAAAGCATTTCATATAAATCAGGATCCATGAAAATAAATAAAATACCTTTGTCCCTAAATTTGATAGCTGTTGATTGGCTGTAAAACTGTTGTACTTCTATTTTAGGCTGCTCATGCTACACATCTTGTGTGACTTCATTTTGTTTCATGCTTGTTTAATCTTCCTTCTAGATTGCCCAAATTATGTTTCATTTTAGTCCTTCTGTTAGTGCCTTATATGAATCCTGATTGGAATTATAATATACTCTGGAATAGCATCCATCCATCTCACTTGTTGTGTCAGTTCATTTTGTTTGTGGTTTGAACACCACTGCTTGATGTTTGATATGATTTTGTATAATGGGCTAGTGAAATTTTGTTTTTTGTTTGACAGTTCATTTATTAACTGAAATTTTTTAAATTAATTGAATCCTGAATCTTGCGCAACTTGGATTTTGTTCAAATCTGAAATCATTTTGTTTAAATCTGAGGTATTTTTTCTTGTTGCCATAGCTTTTAAAACTACTGTATCAGGAATTGATAAAATAAAAAGTTGTCTCAAATGGAACTTAAACACCTAACATTGAGATTGAGAACTATATGTACATAACTCCCACTATTAAATCTAAGTGGGTGAAAGCCAGTACAATTTTAATGTAAAAACAAAGAAAAACATAACTGGAAGCCCTAAACCATATGAAAGTATATAGCTCCTTAATACAACTCAAGCTACATCAAATATGCTATCACACAAGAAAACATCATCATATTAATATGATGAAGGCAAATAAATGACACATCACTAATACTTTAAAAGGGCATATTCAAATGTCCATTTACATGCTTAAACTACCTTAGTAGTTTAATATTTTTATATTAAATGTGCTTCTCTCAATGTTTGAAATTGGTAATTTATTTTATTATTTCCTAGCTCTTTTTTATTTTCAGGATATTAAGTGCTGCCTTTGACTCCAATACTTACCTGCCTAGCCATTCTTTGGGATATAATTGCTTATAAGAAATTCATGATTTGGAGTGTGAGCCTTTGTATCCTGCCAATCTAATTTCCTTAAATCAGCTCCTAATTTTCATGTTTCATTTAAGCCTTATTTTTGTATGAATATTCTCTTATCTTATCTGATAAAAAGCAAAAATTCTGTATTTTCACTCATTAAATTATTCTAACCTTTTGTCATTGTCTTAATTTGG